>CAAKMY010097989.1:0-10316 GCA_901111285.1 Corrigiola litoralis | reverse complement strand
GGATGGGGGCGGCAAAAAATAGAGAGATAGGAGGGTAAAGGGAGGGGTAGGATGGGAAGTTCGTGTTCTAAAATTTTTTTAAGTCGTGTTGCGTTTAGCAGTTCCCTTGTTCTTCCCTCCTTCTGCCTCGTCGCCACCGCCTCCTCCATTGTTAATAAAACCTTCCTCCACCTCGACCTTGACCCCAACCCATTTTATGGGTCCCACTTCTCCTTTCTCTCTTTTTACTCCCTCACCTCCGCCTTCAATTACCCCCATCCAACGAAACAAATTCACCGCACAACTCCACCCAGCCCCGCCCCTCAAAACAAACCCAACTCACAACTCCACCAAGCCCCACCCATCGAACGTCCCCAACCAACACGTCGTGTCCCAGCGAAACGAACCCACCCCACATATTCTTCAACCCCCACCATCGAAATGAAACCCAACCTCAAACCCGGGACTCTATTCCCACACCAACCAATCTATTGCTTTGTTATGAAGAAAAATACGAGGAGATGGTGCTAGGAGGGTTGGAGTATAGAAAAAATGACAGGTGACTGGTGATGAGAGGTATTAGGAGGAGAATCATAGTGTCGGCCGTCGGGTGTGGTGGATAGGAGAGAGAAAATGAAAATAATGTTGTGTTTCTCATGACTGTATCAGTATAGGACTTTTGCTGAATCTGGGAAAAGGGCAAAAAACGATAGTGGGAAGGTTTGAACTCGGGGTGCGTGTGTAGATAACAGATGTTGAGACCACTGAGCTGGCTTATTCTCAATGACTATTATAGCGCGTGTCTAGTACTTCTTTGCGCTTCTTATTTTTGAGCCGTCTCAACAAATATTTTTGATGAGACCGTCTCATTCATGTTTTTGTGTATTATTATATATCAACATGAAAATATTTACAAGAAGTTAGTGGATAGTTGAGAAACAATATAGGTCCCCACTCCGATTATTGTTATTGTTATCATTATCATTAGTTCTATAATTATCCTCCAGTTATCCCTTATTTCCTAGTAGTAACATTTCTAAGCCTATCCACAATGTCATACTTGTATCCGGCAACTTCACCTAAAAATTGGGTGAGATACTTATTTTAGATAGTTTTTGTATACTCTCAGACACAATATTGCTTATCACTGACATTTTTATTCCAAACTTTTTTTCGATTTGTTGGGAAACCTTTTTTTTTGTTAGACACGAGGTGTTTATTCTAGAGACTTTTTCCTTCTTTTGAGACACTTTTGTTTTATTACAAGACACATATATATTTATGACAGATTTGTTTATTCCAAATTGTTTTTGTTATTATGAGACACAAAGGTGCCTATTCCAAACATAATTATTTTGAGACACACATGCAAGTGCTTATTCAAGACACATTTTTGTTATTATCAGACACAAAAGTGCTTACTTCATATAACTGCCGGACCTAATTATTATATGTGGTTGCCGAATAGAAATTCTCCTTCAAAGTATATTTTATTTTGGATTCTTTTATGCGAGAGTTTGCCGAACTCCAATATAGACCCTTCATAGAAAATTCCTAAAAAAAAAATTTATTTCATTTCTCCTTTGTCGTTAGTAATGCTTCTAGTATCAAGTATGGCCGTATCGATTTGCCTCATTAGGATCGAAGACGAGGTATCTGATATTGTTTGATTCCTCCTTAAAAAAAGTAGTGTACGTGATTTATCTTTTATATAATGTAGAGTAATCGCAACGAGAAAACCTTCTTCTTGTACGTGGATGATTTATCACAGAAATTCAACTCTTCATTCTACTCATTTTTAAGAATGTGAATGATCACAAAGTGAGGAATGTTTAAGCAAATCAGTTATTTCTCAAGAACTCATGTGCTGTCACTTATGAAGACTTTTGCAAAAATGTAAAGAAAGATTAGTGTGCTCGTTAAATTGTAGTTCAGTAAGAGAGTACGTAACAGAAATGAATGAATAATAGCTTGGAATGAAGAGTTCCTGAAGGCTTTGCAATGAGAACACCTCAAATAATTACGAACACCTCTAATTATACAAGAGAGCAAAATATGTTGCAACATGTGTTAATAGTTTTCATATATGGTGACGCAGGTGCTTCTGTTTTGTGCAGATGCTATTTACGTTAAAGGGTCCTGGTTTTGGAGGAACTTCACAAAAAGAATTGGTAGGCAATCATCACTTACCTCCAATCTATCCTAATAGTAACATAACCTTCAGACTCCGGTTTTTTACTAAACGGAATTATAACTTTTAACAGTGCAAAGGGTAACTATGATTCGAGATATGAAACAGATACACGTACAAGCGCAAGAACTATTAGATTTTTTGTGCGATGTAGTGGACAAATATGAAGAAGACCTAGAATTAAAAGATCATTTAAAGGAACAGGTAGCACTAGTCGCTGTAAAATGTGGAAATTACGACGTCCTAACCAAGATACTGAGATCTTGGCCGTCAACAGTCAATGTCACGGCGGGGGATAAAAGGAATTTGTTTCACTTTGCCGTCGCACTTCGCCATGAAAAGATTATGAGCCTCTTGTATCAGCTTGGTCCTCAGAAAATATGGATAACATCAGTAGTGGACAATAAAGGTTACACCCTTCTCCACCGTGTGGCCAAGTTACCTTCTCCAAGACACTTGTTAGGATCAGGGCCTGCATTACAAATGCAGCGGGAAATGCAGTGGTTTAAGGTATGGAATTTTCAACTACTTCACCGTGATTTATGTTTAAAACTTAAAACAAATCATCACAAAAAAAAGAAAATTTATTTAAAACATTTCAGAAAAAACAAACTATGACAACAGGCGTTTTAATTTTATGGGATATTCTACATGGTAAGTCTTTATTTTTCACTTTTCCACACGGTCGGCTATGGCCCTTTTTGTTTTCATGGTCACCCCTAGTTTCAGCCCGTTAAATCTTCGTAAGCATTTTGTTACATTATCGACTACTATATACCGAGTTAATTACTAGTTTGGATATTGAAATTTGCTAATAATTTCATAGAACGTAATGAAGTTTTAAAAGTAGCAATTTTGGTACTAAAAGGGGTAATAGGACCCTCTCATCCCTTGTTAAAAAACAAAAGATAAAACACAACCCAATACACACACATTTCTTCTCCGATGGTGGTTTTGGGTTTGGTGAGGATGGACGATAGCTTTTGTCATGGCAGGGTACAAAGGTTGGCCGAGTGAGGTGGTTAATTGCTGAGAATGGTAAAAGGTGAATGATATACTTAACGGAAAGACCTATAGAAATCTAACGGAGTTAAACAAGGGGTTACCATGTAGAATAAAAAAACGACCATAGTGACCTCGTGTAAAAGTGAAAAATAAAGGCTTACCATATAGAATATCCCTAATTTTATTTTAACGTTAGTTTTAAGTTAAAATTAGGCATGTTCACATTTTAAGTTAAAGTCACTTTCGAGTAAGAGTGATATAAATGAATACTTAAATTCAAAAAGTTACTGTTTTAGAAAAAAAAATATTTAACATTAAAAGCATGTATTTAGTTAATTTTTTCCTATTAACTTTAACAAACTATAGTAGAAATGTTTTTTTTTTAACAACAATATAGGAGAATCTAACTAATAGGAAATGAGAAGTGTGATACAAATGATTCTAGAATCCAACAGACCAACAATATAGGTTGTATTTTGAAGCAGCGATCCTAGAATACAGGGTATATAAGCATAGTAGATCTGATACAAGTGATCCTCAGTTCTATTGGAGAAATTATTGTTTGATTTTATTAAATTTGTTTTCAATGTTCTTGATATCAATTGTAGATGTCGTATGACTGAATTTATGAAACCACTTTATTATCAAAAAAAAAAAAAAACTAACTGGAAATGACAAGTGTGATACAAAAGAGGTGGTCTCTACCTATATTATCCAACTACCCTCTGAAGGGGAGGTAATGAAAAATATATGATTATCAATGGAGTTGCATTATCTTTGTCACCCTAATGCCAAACTACACTGAAACTTGATTCATCTTCCCCTATTTTATCAAACAAACCCTTGCTCGGTTACGTTGTGTACTAGTAGTTGAAAAGAATATATTTAAATTAAGGGCACTTGAAGAAAAGAAAAAACTTAGTAATAGCTTATTTGGGGGAAGACTTCGGATAAATATTATGAGTAAATTGCTACTTTTGTTTGCTCGTTCGCTTAAATATGATCAATTCCCTCATTAGGTTGTGGATGAATGGATGACGTCAACCAATCGTGAATGGAGGATCAAGGAAGAAAAGACTCCCCAGGACCAAGAAAGTGAGCAAGATTTGCACAAGAAAAGAAAAGAGGAACCGGATTCGCACAAAATCACGAAGAGGAGGGGCAACAATCATAACAAAGGGAAACAAGAGCAAAATGAAGACACTTTAAATCAAGAAGCTAATCAGGGTTTGACAGCTAGAGAATTGTTTACGAAAGAACACAGAAAATTACGGGACGATGCAGAGAAATGGATGAGGGATACCGCCCAATCGAGTACTGTTGTGGCTGCGCTTATTGCTACAATGGTATTCGCAGCGGCGTTTACTGTACCAGGTGGGAACAATTCAGATACAGGTAGACCTATTTTCTTGCAGAGTCCAGCTTTCATGATCTTTGCAATATCTGATGCTTTAGCGCTATTTTCATCCATTACATCAGTCTTGGCTTTTACGGTCATTCTCACTTCACCCTTTTCAGAAGAAGATTTCATGTTCTCCTTACCATTAAAAATGATCATAGGTCTTGTGACCTTATCTTTCTCAGCAGCATGTATGATGGTCGCCTTTTGTGTTACCCTTCACATAGCATTATCACACCAAGTAAAGTTGATTGTCATCCCCATTTCACTTCTTGCTGTTTTCCCGGTTTTTTTCTTTGTATCTCTCCAATTACCTCTTCTAGCTGAAATGCTAGCCATCACATTTAGAAAAAAACATCTCCCGACACCTGATAAAGCAGATTTACGAAAAAGACCGCCAGGTGTATATGAGAAGCTAAAGAAGACTCTTTATGAAGGAAACAACTTCTTTAACAGGAATATGAAGCACACAAGTGGATATCATCGGAGGCAAAGGCAAGAACTTCAACCGTAGGAGAAATTCAAGCATTAAGCATTACTTGTTAAGATGTTACTCTCCCCGATTGTCTTATTATGTTGAATCACATGGATGTTATTGAATAGGTCTCATAATTTTAATATCAAGTACTCCCTTTTTTCTTGTGTGATATTCTTAAAGTTTGAGGTAAAACACTTAAAACTGTGACGTTTTGTCAACTATGTATGGTGGACATTTTGTGTGTGAAACCCCATCTATCTATCTATCTATCCATCTATCTATCTATCTGTACTATATCTATTAAAAGGCGTTGTAAGTCCAGGAGCCTGCCATGTCATCATGTCAGTCATCGCCAACTAGGCAACATTAAATCATATTGATAAAATTAACTCAAAAAAATATTTACCATTAACTCAAAATATAACTAATATGTAACAATTACATTAATTATATCATTTCTTTTAACATTTTATTTTTCTACAATGAAAAATAAACCTAAACTATACATATAAAGTGCGGAGTATATAATAAAGACGACAAAACTCAAATCAAGTTACAAAAAAAAAAACCAAAAAGTAAAATGTGAAACAAATATAACCTAAAAGTACAAAAAAAAAAATCATGAACAAGTTACCATTAAACAACCCCGTGAATTTCACGGGGCCAAAAGCCAGTACAATATTGTTAAAAGGCGTTGTTGCAGCATCATCGTGCCAAGTAAGCAAGCCAAATGCCATTACATGGTCGTTCATATAATACAGTCAGCGCCAACATGGCATGTATTAAAACCTTTTAAAAAGTCATTCAATTTTTGTTGACAATAATATAAATGTAATTAAATCATAACATACATATCATTAAACTCCAACATTTTACAATGTCAATAAATTTATTTCGTGATGTTATGAGTAAGTACAATTAATTCATTAAAAACTTACAATATTATTTTTAAATTTAAATAATATCATATGATAAAAGGTAAACTACATATTGGTGAATAAGTGAATACAAACTATAGATAGTCTAACTAATGACAAAACTCACTAACCAAAGAAAAAATTTAGCAAATCCTCGCGCATCGCTGGGACCAAAAACTAGTTATATTTTATTAAGCGATGTATTTTACATTTGTGAAATTGTAATACCTCTTAGGGTTAGTAGGACTAGCAAAATAATGGGGTGTTTGTTATGAGAGGTGGAGGTTAGAATAATTTGTTTTAAAAATTTCATGTGCATAAACTTGGCATTGACTCTTAATTGAGTGTGTGAGGTGAAGGAGGATAAAAGTGAGATTGGAAAGTTATGATGAAGAAATGATATTTTTAGATATTTTGGGGTAAATATCTCTTTCAGAAGAATTTCAGTTGAAGATCAAACTGTGCTATTTTAGTTGAGAAACTTGTTAGAAGAATTAGAGGATTCGGGTCAAGTACATTATTTTGTGCTGGCAAAACACTGGTCAATTCTGTACTTTTAAGTTTGCATTCCTTCAGGGTAATACATATGTGTTATCTAAGAAGGTATTTAGAGCACTAGCTAGTCTTGGGAAAGACCGTCTACTTTTATTATAAAAGTAGACCAAGCTATGCTCGCCCAATAAAGACATATAAATCTACAACTCAATTTGGGTTTGTAGGGAGCTTTATAAAATTTAGCTTGCAAAGTGTTTGTCTACTTTTATAATAAAAATAAATGGTCTTTTCTAATAATTTGTGTAAAAGAATTGAGACTGTTTATAGAAGCTACTTATGGGAAGGGAAGTGGAGATAAGGGTAGTTTCTAATTTTTAGCTTCAACTAGAGAATGGAGATGAGGCAAAGTACTTCGGTTTTCTTTACATTTTTTTGTTGTTTGAATTAAAACTGCTTTTAATGGCGCTGTAATAATTAGTGAGCATAGGTGATAGTTTTCTTTTATCTTTTTCATTCATCTCATAAATGTCGGTCAAGGCATTACATAATTTAGGCTAGTTCTTGCACCATTATATATGACGAGAGAAACTATAGATGGTCGTTATTGATTGTCAATAACGATAATATTTTGTTTGGTCGTTATTATGTCGTCGTTAAAGAAGTTATTTCTAGTAGTGAGTGACTTTGATTGAAGGAAAGTATTAGTAGTGAGTGAGTTTGATTGAACGATAATATTCCACTCATGATGCAGTCACCACCATCCAGAGTCACCATCGATACCACTCACGAACCAGTCACCACCACCCACAATCACCACCACCACCACTCACGAACTAGTCCGGCCACCACCACCACTTGTCACGACAACTACCATCACGGAACCACCGCCGTTACCAGGCCACCACAAACTCGTTAGCACCACAACTCAAAAAACACACTCAAAAGCCTCCTCCCATCCAGACCACCCACGAGGCAACTGAAATCAGTGGACCGGTGGAGGTGGAGGATCAAGTGACCAGTGGTCGATGCATAGATGGATTGTTGCCACGAAGTAGTGGTTGTAGTTATTGTTGAATGGGGTCCATTGGACATCTAAGCCAATGACGAGGTATTTACGGTGGTAGTGGTGGTTGTTGAGGGTTTTGTAGTTCTTATCACCAGCTACGCCTGGGTGGGTGTTTAGGGTGGTGGAGATGGTGTGGGTGTTGTTGAGTTGGGTGGTGAACTTGCTTACTTTGGTGAATGGTGCTCCCCTGAGTACTACCCAGGGAAAAAAATGAAGAAGACAACATAACAAAAAAAGACATTAACCAAACACTAGGGCTAGGGTATGGGTTTTTAGATATGGTCCATTCCAAACCTCCGGGTATCATATAAAACCCATACATGATACCTATTAAGTAAATCAAACGGCACCTAATTTATATGTATAGTTTTGTTTTAATATCATTGTAGAAGAGTGGAATTCGAAAGGAATAATATAATCGGAATTCATGGTGTACCCTTGAACTTTGACGTAATGCACCATGTACCGCCCGTTTTAAACAAGGGTACAGTATACCCCTAAACTTTTGTTGTTGGTATTTTGGTACCCCTGCAATAATGGATGTTAACAGCCATAACAGAACCGTTTGTTAGGTTTGTCAACTGATGACGTGGCGTTAACTAACTGATGACGTGGCGGATGACGTGACATTTTTTTGAAATTTAAAAAAAAAAACAAATCCAATAAAATACTCTGATAATGTGGCAGTGGATTTCTAAAAGAAAATATGTTCAAATGTTTGCATAAGGTACCCCTATATTTTCAAAGTAAGGGAAATGGTACCCCTAAACTTTTCCAAAAAATGCACCAAATACCCCTTTAACGGCTAGTTTTCTGGAAAAAAAAAAAACTAACTTTTGGAACCACTAACAACAACAGCCACAATACAAGCTATTAAATACCAACCACAATTCAACAATATTCACCATAATACTCTCCTTCATTCCAACCAGAATTTCACCAAATTCACCATAATCCTCTCATTCACCCCAACCACAAACCAAAATGAAATCAACCTCTAGGGGTGGTGGGATTCAAGTGGAAAACAAGAATTGCATCAATTTCAAAACTAGAATGCATATTAGGGCATTGGGAGAGAGTGCAATGAATCCTTTCAAACTTTATTACAAATGTTATGATTGTGGTATGTTTCAATGGTGCAAAATAAGGAATGACAAGAGAAGTAGTAGTTGCAACAACAACAACCAATATGGCGCAACAATTCCAACACTTCCTTAAGATTCAGTTGCCCTCATTGAAGAACAAAAGAAAATGCTAGAGAAGGTGAAAGCTATATGCAACAATGTAGTTTTTTTTCCTGAAAACTAGCCGTTTCATGGGTAGTTGGTGCACTATTGGGAAAAGTTTAGGGATACCATTTACCTTACTTTGAAAATATAGGGGTACCTTATGCAAACTTTTGAACATATTTTCTTTTACAATTTCATTGCCACGTCATCAGAGTATTTTTTTGGATTTTTTTTCAAAAATACCATGTCATCCACGCCACGTCATTAGTTAGTTAGTGCCACGCCATCAGTTAACTAACGCCACGTCATCAGTTGACAAACCTAACTAACGGTAGTGTCATGGCTGTTCACTAACATTCGTTATTGCAGGGGTTCTAAAAGACCAACAACAAAAGTTCTGGGTTACACTGTACCCTTATTTAAAACGGGGGGTATATGGTGCATTACGTCAAAGTTCAAGGGTACACCATAAAATTTCCGTAATATAATTAATGTGATTGGTACATATTTGGGGTTATTTGAGTTAATGATAAATAATTCTATCATTATGAATGATATAAATAATAAATATAAAACATGATATAATGTAAACTAAGTTGGCCGTGATGTGGTAATAATGTGGCATTTCAGGTGGCAAGCCCTGGGCTAGCAACGCCTTTTGATGAATATAGTATAGATAGCATACATGGGAGAAATAACATTGCTGGGAATGAGATAAAAGTTTATTGTAAAAATACTAAGCATTTTTTTTAATTTAATAATAACAAATATAAAAATAGCATAATAACTAGAGGAGTGGGAACCCAAATAGTATATCGGCTCCCATCTAACATATTGTAAATATTTTTCATATTTAAATTTTCTATAATAACAACAACAACAACAATAACAACAAAAACAACAACTTGAAATATAAAGCATCAATGCCGACTTCCCCCTAATTATAGGAAGGGTTGTGAAGGGCCACATAAACATGTACTAAGGGACCTAAACAAAAAAAAAAAAAATATATCAAGCTCCAAATTGAAGACTCCTACAAATTCTCCTTGCTTAGCAATATATTTGCTAACCTTGCTCATAAATTATTGAAATCTACTGTTAATATCTTAAAAGTAGTTTATACTTCAAATAGAGTTATAGTTATCACTTAGTGTCAATACTATTAATAAAATAATTACTTTAAGCCAAATAACGATTACTTGCTAATTTTAACTTAAAATTAAATGATCTCATAAAAGACTTTCACATTATTATTGTGACCTTCATCCTATGTTATAGAGAGATGGTTATAAGAAGGGAAATTATCTAAGGTACCCCTGAGGTTTGGCGTTTTTCTGATGGTACCCCCCCACGTTTCAGCGTTATCCATGGTACCCCCGAGGTCGGATTTTTGGGCATTTTTCTAACATTTCATTGACGGTGTTAGTGTTAAGTTACAAACTTCGTCATTAGCATTTAAGTGGGATCATTAATAGACTAAACAAGGCTTCTCACCAAATTTTTTTCTTTTTTCTCCTCACCTATCCTCCTACTCCCTTTACCCACCCATTGACCCAC
>CAAKMY010097988.1:0-11067 GCA_901111285.1 Corrigiola litoralis | reverse complement strand
TAAGATCCCCGCGAAACGCGCAGAACAGATCTCGCTCGACTCGAGCGAGACTCACTCGACTCGAGCGAGATTCTTCGCTCGACTCGAGTGACTTCTCACTCGACTCGAGCGAGCTCTCCTCAAGCTCTTCTTCTCGTCTGCCTCGTTTCACTCGAGACCCTCACACTCGAGTCAACCTCACTCGACTCGAGCAGAGCCTTCTTCCCACGATCTTCCGCGTCGCTTCATGTCTTACCTCTTCTCGTATCTCCGTTGTGACTTCCCGATAGCGACGTTGCAGTCACTATCCCAACAATAAAGCTATTTCGATTCCATGAAAATCATTTCCACCCAACCAAGATTATAGTGTGTCAAACAAGGTCTGACCATCTAAGTATCATATGAACTCTTCGAATCTAAGACGTTTACTACATACTGGGCGTTAGTGGCAGTTGGATTCGGAAGATTCTCAGTCATCACAATGTGAACACTGAACAATTGGAACATTTGGCTGATTATTCCGATGTACAACCTAACCTGGGTCCGAGTAGACACTTGAAAAGGGAAATCCCGCGTTCACACATCACAATAGTCACTTATCTCCAAGACTACTACACTTTTGTAGTAATCATCCTTTGTATTCATGTCCTTATGCCATATTACCATAATCTTGTCAAAGTAACATAATGTTAACATCATACTTGGTATGCCATTCTCATGGCATCTATTCCAATTTTGTGGAAGTTGGTGTTGAATGCCCACTAATTTTGTGGAAGTTGGTGATGAATGCCCATTCTCATGGCATCTATTCCAATTCTGGTGTTTACATGTACAAACAAAAATAGAAAGACTACTTAGAGATTTATACATCTGATAACAACCAGTGCAATGCCATAAAAATGTTCATTGCCTAAATACTTTCAGGGATTATGTCCTTCAATTTCAAAGACATAGGTTATACTATTCCTTTTTTTCTTTTACGTAGTTTACAACTCAAAATTATAAGGGAGAGCTTTGTCGCCCTTATCATTTTACCTAACTCAAATGCATATTACACTATATAATTAAAAAAAAAAATACACTATATAATTTAAAAAAAACAAATTACACTATATAAAGCGAAAAAGGGACCACATTACTACTTTCTCACAAAAGTTTTGATTTACTTTTCTTGTCAGTATTATTATAATATTATCATTGTTCCTCAAGCTTTGGGATCATATTAATTATATACTGATCATTATCTAATAAACATATCAATGTTTTTACTATTTCAATTTCTCACATGTTTTCACACAAATTTTCTTTGTCTTATAACAAATTCAACAACCAATGTTAGCCTTTAATTTTTCACTAAACTTATCAATTTTCGGGTGAGCTTTCGACTATATTGTCATATAAGTTCTCCAATCATAGCCATAATATATGTATGTTGATCAAGGAAATAATAAAAGAAATGACATTATGTACATCCTCTAAACAAATTACCCGAAAAGAATTATCATAAAATTTGTATAAACAACAGATGAATTTTGACTAAAAAAGAACCACATACAGATAATCAATATCCCGTAAGTAACAACAATTTAAAAATTTAAACAAAAAGATATGCCCTATTACATTAATCAATTAAACTCAAAGCAAAATATTGCTTTTTCGGTATATGTTCTGTGTGGTGTGGTGCGCGTGTGATTGAAAGAAGTGGACAAAGTATTTAGCGCATGAATATCGAAACAAACAACCTAATGGTAGGGTCATTTCAAACATTTTGGGGGCCCTGTGCGCCTTTGTCTAAACTGGAATAATAGACCTTTTAATATTTTTTCAAAAATATATGCATAACTATTGAAAATACTAAGATATATTATATACCTCATAAAAATGATGACAAATTTCACCTACAATGACGCAAAGAGTTAATGTTTGTTGAAACTTTAGAGTCTGAAGTTCAATAAGTCAAAGTATACTACACTTGTGATTTGAAGCACTT
Source organism: Corrigiola litoralis (assembly GCA_901111285.1). Taxonomy (NCBI): domain Eukaryota; kingdom Viridiplantae; phylum Streptophyta; class Magnoliopsida; order Caryophyllales; family Caryophyllaceae; genus Corrigiola; species Corrigiola litoralis. Next base: position 9,098 of record CAAKMY010097988.1, on the reverse strand, counting down.
CATTTTTCTAAACATCCTAAGGGAGTGCTTAATACCCATAAAGTGAGGTTGAGCGACAACCAACAAGCTCTTAATAGATATAAACGAGTGATTTCTATCCTCATATAGGAAATATCCATGTTCGTTACATCATTTATTGGGTACTTTCGTGGGAGTACATAAAGTCTACCTATATGAGCAAACTGCTTTAGGAAACCTATTAGGCTAGACTTCTAATATGCTCATTAATTGATATGGGATGCGACCATCAATTTTACTGAGTATACATGTCTCTCATGTGTCACTTCAATTAAGTAGTCAAAGAGGATCGTTGGTTTAAAGCATAGTCTATCTGCCCATCCTAACTATTTAAAAGACATTTCACTAATATAGAGGTTCAATATCAATACACGTCTATTTATGCATTGGACTGTATAATATAATATTGCTCATAAAGTTGTTCCTTGCTATGGGAGAAATGAAATATTAAATAGATATAAGGGCTATTTAATTATTAACATTTAGTTAAGATACTAATGGTTGGTTATTTAATTACTTCGTTCTAGCCACTGATTAATTGAATGACTAGTATTATCTACGGTCCCGTTAACGAGTTACCCGGGTAACTTGTTAAGCATGGTAAAAAAAGAAAAGTATTTATTTCATGTGATTTTAGATAGGATTTAAAATACATATTTCCAAATATATGCACCATGATATTATATCCATAATTAAACAAATCATTGCCTAAATTTACTACTACTAGCCACCCCCCACACGGGATACACCCATTACTGTAAATTAAATTAGTCAAACGAAATCCCATCCCCCATTACTCATCGGCATTATAAATCAAGGTATTCACTTAATTTGCCCTGATCAATAATCTTTGGAGGCCGTTAATTCACAACTTCGTCTTTGCGCCTTGAATTACGATACGTGGTGGTGACCTCAAAATAAGGGGGGTCTTTGGGTGAATGAGTTATACACTCTAGTGATGACATAAATGTCGTTGTATTCATTCATGCAGGAATTGGGGAATACAAGGAATGAAAAGATTGAAAGGTATTTTATAATTTTATCACGATCATAAGGATAATCTGTAAAGCAGCCATGGATGATGTTACACAGATATGAAGAAGCAAATGTAACAGGCAGGAGAGGAAACATATATAGTGATGGCATTAAAAGATACTCTATACTCCACAATATATGGAAACAACGTTAGGAAGCAACTGTAGAAGGCATGAGCTATTCATGATGATTTTTCTTTCCTTAATTAAATGATAATGTAAAAATAAAATATCTAAAATGCCCCTCTTAACAGGTTATCCGGGGTAACTCTTTAAGATTACCGTATTATCTAATCTAAGAGACACCTTTTATCTCCTAGGGGCATCATTTGTTTATAAATAGGTGCAAATCCCTTGTTATCTAAGAGACAAAAAATATAAGAAAATGACGAACAATAATACAAAGAGAAAATCCACCATACCTATGATACGCTACGAGTCTAATGTTGTATTAGTGTATACAATGTAGACTAGTCTTCTTAGTATTTTATGAAACATTTGATCCACTCCGGTGCACTCGGTTAGAGAGCAAAATATTTTTAAGTGTAACAATTCTAGGACAAGCTTGAAGAAGTCGATTTAATTTCTACATTTATTGATTTTATTCTTACTAATCAATTCCCTAATCTAATCCATGTTCCCATGATTATTTAACACTAACAATTTGCATATCTTTTTTCCCCACATGTCTCCAATTTTCCTTGTGGCGTATCCCGACATCTCTTCAATCATTGAATTCTTCTCGAGACCTCAATCTTTCAAAAACAGTTGAAAACTCGTAAATCATATGAGCTATTGCAATTTCTCACATTCGAGTAACAATAAATAAATACATTATACATGACATAAGAGACACTAGAATTACAACATAAATTAAATGTATCATATATAGCCATATTATTTTCATATCAAAATTAGAGGAACCATTCTCAAAGCAAGATGGATGTACCAAGAATAACAAAAACGTTTTTGGATGAGAACATAACGTAATTCTTCATCTCAAAAAACCTTCAATAATTGGCAAGTGACTTGTAGTAGAAGTAAATTAATAAATTATTATGTGTTTTTTTAAAATTACTGGCTAACGCAAAAACAATTCCGTTTAATAGGTGTATTGGGATTAAATTTTCTTTAAGTAAACAATTAAGTTAAATTGCAAATGAACAAGATTCCGTAAGTTATGTATTTATGATCTGGCCCACGTGGACGTTGTATTGGCAAAGACAAAACTGTCCCATTGGATTTTGTTAATTCCCTCTCAAAAAAAATTACCAATAATCTTATCTCTAATAAAAAAGAAAGGACGGTGGAATTTCTCGAGGGCAAACACGTAGTATTGTTTAAGAGCAAGATTATTCAAGATGAAGGGCTTATTTGTCATTGGCTAAGTCTAAAACCATTATCCATCTTTACGATATAAAATACAGCATAGACAATTTTCAGAAAATGGTGACGATTGGCCAGTTGACATCAGCATGAATCGTCATCTGCGTGACAAGCGATCGGCATCGTATTTTATTCCTTAATACTGTCTTATACAGAGCGCGTGCATCTAATACGTACCTTTTGACTTTGAGGTAGCAAGTGGCTGCTGCCCATTTGCGTAAGAAGAAAGAACCACAACAACCGCAGCCTAAAAACAAAATATGGCTTTAGATTTTCATCTCTTCATTTATGAATTATAATATAGTTACTTGTTTGCCAAAAAAATTGAAGCATTCTTTTTGGTGCAAAGGAAAAAATCTGAAGCATTTAGTACAAGTTATTATAGATAAAAATAATTTTAAGCGATTGAAGTGCTATGTTATGAACTAAATTGACAATCAACTTTTCATATATGTAATTGGAAACTCAGCCATGTAACTACCACGAGAATCAGAAAATCGAAAGACTGGTCAAGGGTCCCATTTCCGTGCCCCTTACCGGTGGTTCTCAAGCGTCCCGAATCCTTTTAGCATTGGCCCTTAGCTAGTCAAGCTTTTTATCTCTATAATTCGGAACTCAACCATGTGACTATTCATAAGAATCATAAAAATCGTCCAGGACGGGTCAAGGGTTCCAAATCCTTCAAAAACATGCCCCTAAGAGGTAATTCTCGAGCATCCGACTGTCCGTATGGATTTAGGCTTTACGTAGACGCTCATGACGAGGGCGCTTACAACGAGTAATCATAAATTGGAATGCTTTTGATTAATTAGGAGCATCACCTAAACCATCACCTCATTAACTTTAATGCTAAAACGTGATGAAAAAAATATTTTTTTTTCAAAAAGTGCACTACTTTAGGACTTAAAAGGTATACTGGAATATGTCTACAAATTTAGAATGCTACATTTATTTTGTCATGGTATCTATGTCATGGACTCATGCATGATACAACAAAAATTTGACGGAACCATGCAAAATTATATTGACTTTTGGCTATAGTACTGTGTGAGTTATATCCCAACTTTAATAAAGGGTATTAGGTGATAAAACTGAAGATAAAGAGCACTTTGTGAATTATAGAGAAAAGTTTACTTGTGATAAGTCTTTTCAATCAAATATACTTACCCCATCTAAACACAAAAGTTATAGCTTATGAGGTATTTTTTTGTTCTAGATTGTTCCGTTTGGCCATGATAGAACATGTAGGAAATTAAGGTAGTAGATATATAGGGTTTTAGTAAGCTTTCTGATCACTTGAAAGTTGTAACATTAAGTTATTTCTATTTTCAAAATTTATTAACTATTTCAAAACCATTAAACTTTTTAATAGCATGTTAAAAAAATATCTAATAAAATTCTTTATTAACAAATCTATTATAACATGCGCCATACATTAATGTTTTATATGGGTATAACCGGATAACCATCACGATGTTTTACAATAATATTTGATTTTTTTATTTTTTTTGCGATCACCTCAACTACCCCATCATCCCTTTTACGTATATGGAAAATCTGCAAGTTTTTAGTATGTGACTTTTTTCATTAAAGTTAAAATATGTCTTTATAAGATGTTTTTTTTTGGCTAAAAATTATCACTTTATTTTTTGTTACAGAAGATCCCTTTAACTAAATTTATTTCCAGTAACCGATCATTTGATTTCAGTACCTTGAACATGCATGTTGTTTTTTTTTTTTTTTGTTTGAAGCAATTGAACATGCATGTTGATTGTTCTTCGTGTTTTTACTTTAAGGATTGACTTTCACCTTTCTCACAATTTTTTTTAAGGGATATTTTAGTTGATATTCATGAGATTATACTTTTTTTGACTTGTACCCAAAATTACCAATACATTACAATTTGAACTTTTAAGATTTGTTTAATGGTCAATACATTAACCAAATTAACTAGTATGAGACTATTATTTTAAATATTATTGATCAATTCTAATTCATTACTTCATCATTCTTAAATATTAACTTTTTATTTGTCTCTACTCTCATCAAACTCTATTTCTTAAATTTTCATCTTTGCCTAACATAGTCATCTCCCAAACCAACCACATCAACATATATACTCTTAATGTCCACTATAAAATACTTATATCATATTAATTAACACCCCTTTATCTTAATCATGAGAGTCGACCTATCCGCTAGACCGAAACCATCGACTTTAATTATTTCCTCCATTAAACAACATCACTTTATCAACTTTTCTTAAAAACACCGCATCCCCACTCCAATACGAATTAACGTGAAATAATTAACGAGTATCTATAATTATTTTTGGTTATAAAGTGCACTACACATTAAATGTTTAATTGTAAAATGTGGTAAAATAATATTTTTTTTTGTTACATAGTGCACTGCTTTATAACTTAAGGGTATGTACTGTGATTTATCCACAAATTTCGGTACAAATTTAAGGAGGAGTTGAAAAGTACGAACCATGAAACATCACCTCTCTCTCTCTCATTTAAATATACGCTTATTTTTATTATTATCTAGAAAAAATGGATAATATGATATGCATGCATTTCAAACTTGGATAAGCACATACTACATTTGAAATTTCTGCAGCACCAAATAGAGCATATCCTTCCTAAACTTCCAAAATAACATTAGTACTAAATTCTGCCCTTACCATCATCAGGATTAACTTCGGATTCCGGATACCTGAGCTAAGAAAAAGAACTATTCGAGCCTTAATGTAGAAACAAAGGACCAAGTAAACTATCAACGTTAATTAATCATTATCCATACAAATCTAATTAAAGAAGCAAGACCTATCAACTACACGTAAACAAGCGCGTGGTTGCATTCATAAAGGTACCGAGTTGGAGGAGTTGTAGTGAATTTTCTTTCAACGTTCCTTGAATCTGCCTGTCCTTGAGATATAAAAGCTCCTTTGCCCGTACCCATCTCCCCACACTACCATACTTCACTCCATAAGCTATCACAGATTGACTACATCATACACATATTATTGAGAGAAAGACAAAGAAAGCTAAAACTGAGAAAAAAGAGAGATGCAACCACTAAGCAAAATTGAGCAACCCACTTCACTGTCAACCCTTTCTCCTGATTTGTCAGTAGATGTGATCATGAAAGTCATTGAACAAATGGAAAGGGGAAAAGAATCTGCTAACTTGATTAGAAGCCTCCTTTTTGCACAGCCAAGATTGAAAGTTGAGGACCATATTGATGATCAACATAGTCAGAATTATGCATTAAATCATCATTCTCTGGTGGTTGTAGATACATTTGTGGAATGCCTTTCTATACTCAGAAAGTGTGACTCTAAGGAGGGTTTCATGAAAAAGCGTAAATTTGATCGTGCTGACATTGATTCTCGCAATGATCATTTTAAGTCTGAAGAGTCTGATGGGGAGTCCTCTAAGAATGGCACCTCTAATAAAAGAGGATGTCACAAAAGAAGGTATAATTCATTGCCTTCGGCACTTGATTGTTATTCTTTCTTGTTTTTGGCTATCCTAACGTTTTGAGTATATCAATAGCTTTGCTTTTGTCTCATTTTTTTTATGTTTGTTCTGAAATACTTATAGTGGTTATTTATCATTTTGCAGTCGGATTATTGGCCAATCAAGCATAGAAGAGGTCACAGAATTAACAGATGATGGCTTTTACTGGAGAAAGTATGGCCAGAAAGAGATTCTTAATTCCAAGCACCCAAGGTATTTTTTATCCAATTCATGTACTGTCACCTCTACATTAGTCACAAAGGATAATATTATTTGCACCAAAAAAAAAAACAAAAAACGAAGGATAATATTATAGACAATTTCAATAAAGTCAACCAATTATTTTCCGACAATTTGCTCGGCCAGATAATAAATATGCTTGTCTGTTCCGGGCAAAAAGTGTCATCCTCTTGGATCAGAATGTGCTTTCAATCACTGCTTAATTTTAATTGTATATGAAGTTAATTAGTTGTTGATAAATTTATGGTGGATGCAGGCATTACTACAGATGCACACATAAACATGATCAAAAATGCCCAGCTACCAAACAAGTGCAGCAAATTTCAGAAAATCCCACCAAGTACAATATCATCTACAACGGTGATCACACATGCAATAACAGCCTCACGACTCCTTCAATCACATACGATTCTCCTGAAGAAAGTTCATCGGGTTTTATTTTGTACTTTGACTCCAATAGCACTACAATGAAACACACCCTTAACCCTTCCTTGTTCCCAACTTCGGCTTTTCCTAGTGCTATGCTGACACAGGAGTGTATCTCAAACATAGAAGAAATGCCATCAGTATCCCATGATTCACATGGTGTTGACAACCAGTACTCATCGTCATCAGATAATGTATCCACTGCACATGATCGTGCCACAACTGGTGTATCGTCAACCTCTATATCTGACCAAAGTGATGTGATCTCATTAGCCGATATTTGTTCTTCTGCTGCTAGCCCGTACGAATTTGAAGAAGATTATAGCTACATTATGGCTGATTATACTGAGGTGTTGCAAGACTGGTGGGCATATTAAATAACTGATGATGGGGGCACCAGAGGAGTTACGTAATTTGTTAATTAGGGCTTAATGTAAATCTAAGAGCTCAAATTTTCAAATAGATCGGATTGAAGGTCAGTCAACGTTTAATTTGCACTTAGTTACATAAACTTTCCCTTTAGTTTGTCGACTATAGGTCCTAAGACTTGGGAGTCAAGAAGAGTTAGTAGTATTAAGGAGAAAGGATTTTGTGTTTCTTGGTTCCATGTACTCATTTTTGTAATGATCTGAGTGTGTTTACAATATTCGTTGAACGTGACAAAGGTAATGGTATAAGCATGGACAGACGGGGCTTTGCCCCCTCTGATGTACCAAAAAAAATAAATAAGCATGGACAGTACCATGTGTGTTCAATTCATGAAGTGATTCCTCTCCCATGGGTCACTTGTAAATAATTCGTCGTTTGCCGTGATATCATTGACAATGCTAACTACAATGTGGTGTTTATTTAATTATAAGTACCCGTGAGTTTAATAGAGCAGCGGATTAATTGGCGAACCTTGAAATTATTCATCATCTACTTTTAACTCTCACCTAAGACATTTCTAATTAGGACTTTCAAACTGTCCTATGGGAGGGCACTGCATAGGTGGCTTGGCCACATCTTGTTTTTTCTTAGTTGTTATTGTACTTTTTTTCTCTTTGGGGTTTTGCCTCTCTCATGCATGATTTGTAAATACAACAACTTGTTGCCAAATTTTTGATCCTCCCTTAATCTTTATGTTGCTATACACCTTAGATGACTTATTGTTTTAATGTATTAAGATAAAACTTTTTTAAATATCTTTTAAAATATATCTATGCAAATTTGACAAACTTAATGTTATGGGTGTTTTTTTAAGGAATTAGCTAGAAGTCTTGCATTAATAAGTGGAAATTACAAACAAAATCCAACCAAAAGACTAGCCACTAAACATCAGGCAAAAGACCAAACAAAAGTCAGAGCAAAGCCTAAACAAGAAGCTAGCTAATACATCAAAAAGAAACAAAAAGCTTAATATTATCAACTACTTGAGTTGCACGCACTTCTTCTCTGATCCTGCTGATGTTTCTTTCACTCCATAAACATCTTTTTTATGTTCCCATGAATGCAACGTCGATCTAATCCACTGCAACTCTCTATGAAAAGTAAGTGGTATTCTATTATATTCAAGCCAAGAAGGAATGAGCTCCCAACCTTCCCTAGAAAACTCACAAAAGGAGTACAAATGAACCCTCTGCTCAGCAACAGACTCACATAACCTGCATTTACTCATGAGGTTGAAGCTACATTTCTGCATATTAAAATTTATAAGCTGGATATCTCCGAAAGCAAAACCAGAGATCATATATACCATGCCTTTGGAAAACTGACGAGTCCAAAGAAGTCTTTAAAACAAGATTCAATATGCCATTTTCCATGAAAAAATCATAGGCGTGAGTGACGTGAATGTTCCGTGTTTTAGACCATTAACCAAATATATAGGTTTCATAATTTTTAAACGAGGCTTCTCAATACCAAATTGATACTTAAAGGCTTTACTACATGTATGAAAATTATAAATAAGACAAAGAAGTACTATGATAAGTTGTGGCTCGTCATGATGAATTGGTTGAATTCCGTTAGAAATTACTCGTACAATCTAATTCTACCAATAATATACCCCGAGATTGTCAACGAGGCAATAGGGATATTCCATCATATTTCGTATTTGTCATTCCAATGAAATGACGATTATACAAACAAAAATATTAATTTGATCCTCTTTTTAATAGGATGACTAACAAAATGAGATAATAAGTAAAATAAAAGTTCTCGTCGTCCCACTTACTAGTAAGGTATGTGATTCAATAAATAATTTTTAAAATGACATTATAAAATTGTGAGTGACCCTTATAAAAATTAATAATTAGTGACCATTATAATTTGAAATGCCGCTTGGAAAAAATATTGAATACATCGTGGTAGCTCGTTAAGGTAATCGTTATTATATAATGGAAAATTGAACGCCAATAATCCAAACTATGGCCGGTCGCACAAAAATAATCTCAACTACGGATATACATAACGATAATCCCAACTATGA
>CAAKMY010097955.1:0-14010 GCA_901111285.1 Corrigiola litoralis | reverse complement strand
GAAAGATAGAATATTATAGCAAAAATAATAAAAATGCTACCCCGATTTTATAAAATATAATGTTTATTTTGTTGCATTTTTTGTAATACAGTAACCAGACTGTCAGTATATCTTATTAATGTTGTTGATAAATATATATGAGCTTGGTTTTCGATGTCGTGAACTGCTGTAATTGAGACTATTTAGCTTGTGTTTATGACTTGCTTAATTATGTGATTTTGGTTAGAGTTATTTTTATCGTGTTTCGACGATTGCGGGTATAGGCTGTAGTTAATGGTAATGTGTGAGTAGAGGTAACTCTGTACACTGGACAAGGTTGGGCGTTGTCGCTAGTAGTGTTAAAGTTTGGTAGAAAAAGGTAGAAAATGATAAAGAATGGGAGGAAAGGTAGAAAAGTATAACAAGAATTATAAAATCGCTACCCCAAATTTATATAATTTGGTTATAAAAGGTAGAAAAATGGTAAAGAATGGTAGAAAAGATAGAAAATTATGACAAAAATAATAGAAACACTACCCTTATTTTCAAATCTTGGACATCCCCTAGGTGTTGTTGGATTGTTAGGGAACCACTGGGTAGATTGTGCTGGAAATGCCTAGCTACTAGCTAGCTTGCCGTTGTCGTTGTGCTGAAGGCAAAAGGAGGAAGAAAGAACGAGAAGATTGGAGGTGAGTGAGGTTCTGGTGTTTGAAGAGGAGGGAATATTGAATTTCGCGAGACAAAACTGTTAAGTAGTTATGTTTGGAGAAGGATGCTATGTGCAGTCTTTTTGTATTCATAGAATCCCGTATCATGTGTGATATTTTAATTATAATTGTTGGGAGCTTAATACTCATGCCAACAAGTTGGTCTTTCTTTTTCCGGATCCCATTTGTTAAGAGACTCCACATATAAGCATACTTAGTCGGGAGTAGAATTAGGATGGTAACCTAATGAGATGTTTCCCAAGGTACGAATAAGTGTGTTGGAAGAAAATGTATTGGTATGCAGGGCCAATACACGGAAGTCCCATGAGGGGCCGGGGTTCTACATTTGTAGTCTTCTATCACATGACTGTAATATATGGCGGTAGAATATATGAATAATGTCGCATCAAACAACAAGAATGAGGGTTATTCTATGATCATGTGAGAGGAGACCCTACAAGAGACGGCACACAGCAAAACGCTTGTCTAAATGGTTATGTAATTGAGGAAACTTCAGCTGTAGTAAAATAAGAAATACTGCAATTTATCGTTGATTACCTTAAACAAGTCACCCAAGCACTTGTGTGCATGTTGTTTTGGGGGGCTTCAAATTGATGCTGCATTAACATAGTAGAGTGAGAGACCAATTTACAAAACTTGTTAAAAGTAGGAATACCAGAAATCCTTGCAGGAAGTGTAATTAGAGATGCGAACCACGTTAATTGTTAGTTTGATTAAGATGTGGGAAGGCACAGAGGCTAAATATCGCAGAGATGCTAACAGGATAACACAATTTCAGAGAGAGTTACGCTCATAGCACCCATTTGTTTATATCAATAGACAGACTTGCAAGTGGGGTTTAGAAGAACAGTGTGCTTGTTAAATGAGTTCAAGAGGGGAGGTTGGAGAACTTTAGGTTGGAGAAGCCAACTTTTGTTGTTTTGTCGCTTATGTAATAGCATGAACTGCTGTTATTGGGCAATATTAGTTAGTCTGTTTACCACCTAAAAATCTGTATTAGTGTTAATTTGTTAGCTTGTTTTGATGACTTCTCCAATAATGTGTATTAGCAGTATTATTTTGCTCGGGGTTAACTTTTATGGTCGTTCGATAAATGGACGAGTTTAAGCATACTCTAAACTGAGCAACTTTGGGTACTGAAGTCCTCGAATGCGTAGCATGTCCTGGACAATCTGCTGAATATCCCATAAAATTCTATTTTCCCTTGATCTCTAAATTCCTAAATGCCAAAGGTGCATTTGCCACCCATGGAGATTTAACATAGTGAAACACGAATATGAAAAAAGCAAAGAGAAATACTGTGAAAACAAAAAAGTTGGGTGCTGTAAAGTAGAGACTAGAGTGTACAATGCGTAGGAGGTGCACATGTATGCTAGTTCACACTTTCGCTGTTTTACCCTAGTTAAGGAAATGGGTCTTAGAATGTATAGATTGCATGAGGGAGGCTGGCGAAAGTTCTCTTACCTAATATTTCCCTCTTTGGATTTATTTACATTCGGGTGTCATTTTGGCGAGCACATGAAAACGTGTGTGTAGATGGCTGGTGCTGTGCTACCTTCTTTGCTTCCATTGCTTGCACTTTTAGATCTGCCCTTTTGTACATGGATTGTTAGCTGGCTTTCCTTTGTATGGTTTGTACTGGATCGATTGCATAAAAGGTTTGCCTTCCTATTATATTTAGTGTGCCTCTGGTTTATTTTTTGGTATCGCTACTAGCGGCGGACCTTATTCTCTTCTGTTAGGAGCTAAACTTTCTCTGTCAAGGCTATCTTGAGTGTCTAGCAACCATGTTCTTTCTGATGATGCTGTTGTATTCTTAGTATTCTGGTTTTCTTCTGTTTCTTAATGATGGCCTTACTCTTTTTGTGGGCACATTCTTTTTTTAATACTTGCTGCAATCTGCAGATACTGCTGTGACACATTGAATCATGTCTCTTTCTTTAACACCTTCTAAAAGGCCACATGATCAGAACTCTACAGAGTCGAATGGCAAAAAGTTTCAAAAGTCAGCAAGTCTTGACTCACCAAAAGAGCCAAGGAAAACTTCATCTGGAGGGGATGTTTTTCGTGTACTCTGTCCATCTTCGAAAATCGAAAGTGTGATTGGACAAGAGGGAAATATTATATCGCAAATACGTCAAGAAACGGGAGCAAAGGTTAGAATAGATGATCCTGTTCCTGGATGTGATGAGAGGGTAATCTTTATTATGAGTCCAGACAAGGAAGCTGGGAACAGCGATGAACAAAGCAAAAATGGCAACAAGGACACAATATTAGCCAAAGACCAGGGTGACTTGGAGGATCAAAAAGACAATGGTGCTGCTAATGGAACTCTTCCAACTGTTGAATGTTCACAGTCAGAGAAAGGAACTTCTTCTGTGAAGAAGGCTTTGTTACTTGTGTTTGAAAAATTCGTTGAAGGGGAAAAAGAAATCAAAGATACTGATGAAGAAAGTAATGGATCTGCTACTGTCGCATTGAGGTTACTTGTGCTTTCCAGTCAAGTGGGCTGTCTTTTGGGGAGGGGTGGCTCTGTCATCAAACAAATGTCAGCCGAGAGTGGTGCTCAGATTCGGGTGCTTCCTAGGGACAAACTTCCTCAATGTGCAACATCTGTTGATGAAGTTGTTCAGGTGATTAATTATCTTGATCTTTGCAATAACGCGGCCTCCCTTTTTTTTTTTTATGGTAGTAGACATTTTTGCTCAAATTTGGTTTGTCAGTTGTCGATCTCACTAGTGGCATCCAACATCTCAACCCATATTACTTATCACCTTTGTTCTCAATGTCTTATTAATGGGCTGATCTTATTTACTATGCATGCATGCATGCGCTATTGTTATGATGGAAGATCTCCATATTGCAGTTTGCTGTGTCTGCACTTTTGCTTTTTTATGCACGTGTGCGCCATACAGGGTTTCATATATTAAGTTTTCTCATATATCAGAGATGTTCATTTTCAGTCTCTTTATCTCAGATGGAAGCTACAGTTGAAATTTTAAAATGGTGAAGCCTTTGGAGGTAATGATTATGCAGCTTAGATGCTGTGTTATCCACTAAATTTCTCGCTGCTTCTGTGGCAGGGTAATTAGAAATTGTGGTGGTGATAACAGACATCATCATTATGTTGTTTTTTGCACTTCCGTGCAAAAGTGATTATAAATCATGAAATAATGGTAGCTCTCTCTATGAAATCATCTCTTTATAGCCCCTTCACATTTGTGATAATTCTTCCAAATAAAGAACTGCTTATGTGTAAATCATGTAAAACTATCTACATCAACTTATCTATTGCTTTCGTCTAATGTTTGGTGTCAGTTTGATCCTATTCGTCTTTCTATATTCTATTATCTGTGAGTGCGGCGGAGCACTCTCCGTAAACTTGAATCGGGATGCTTTACCTCTCCCTGATAGCTAAAGTAATGGTCTTTCTCGACATTCTAGCAATGTGTATTGTGTAGCTAAAAAAGTTATCTTGTCTTATGTCTTTCATGCTAATTGCAGGTCACTGGTGTAGCAGATGCAGTGAAGAACGCAATCAAATCTATTTCAGATAAAATTATGGAAAATGCACCCCAGGATCAGGATTCACTTCCTCATAATTCTTCGGGACCTGCATCTCAGTCACACAGTCGTTCTTTTCCAAGGCCCGAAACCAATTCCACGCGGATGTTTCCTTCTCGTGGGCCATCTTTTGGTGGTGGATTTCGTGATGATGCTGAACGTTTTCCAAATATCCCCCCACTGTTTCCCAAGTTCCGTGAAAACTTCATGCCTAATCGAATGGATGTTCCCGATATTATAACATTTCGATTGCTTTGCCCGAATGAGAGGGTAGGGGGTCTCATTGGCAAGGGGGGAGCTATTATTAAGACTCTTCAACATGAAACAGGGTGTGAGATTAAAGTTAATGAAGGCTCTTCTGATGGAGAGGAACGTACAATAGTTGTCTCTGGCCCGGCGGTAATGTTTTGGCATATTAGTCAGATGATTCATGCTTATTATGTGAACAATACTGTTTTTACCTACGTCTACTTATGGAGAAGAGGAAACTAATTTGTGTGGCCTTTCTTTGTGCAGCATCCAGATGATAGGATCTCTGTAGTACAAGAGGCAGTTCTTCGTGTGCAGAATCGCATAGCCAAAGCTATACCCGATAGCAAAGAGAAGGGAGTAACAGCCAAGCTTCTTGTCCCCTCCAATCAAATAGGTTGCCTACTTGGCAAAGGTGGGTCTATTATTGCTGAGTTGCGGAAGGGTACTGGTGCATATATTCGTATTTTGGGAAAGGATCAGATCCCTAGGAGTGCATCAGAAGATGAAGTAGTTCAGGTAGCTCATTTCAATTAAGCATTTGAGTAATTACACAAGTACCATTTGTTTTGAATCTTCAGTACGATGCAAACCAGGTGTTATAGCTTAAATCCTACTAACTCAATCTTGTTATTCTGCCATAGCCGACTATTCTAATTTGTTATGGTATCTCTGCAAATTAGTTATTAGTGTTGCCTCCGTGTCCACAAGCTTGTAATTGTTGTATCATGCAATGCAATGTGGTGACTCTTTCTTTGATTATCTGTTGTCTCACCAGATAAATGGAGAACTAGAAGTTGTTCAAGAAGCAGTTGTGCAGATAACCACAAGGTTACAGCATCATTTCTTCCGCGAAGCATTTCCTTCTATTAATCATCCTTTAAACCCAGCATTCTCAGATCGATCAGCCCCTCTTCCTCCATTTATGGGAAGACGAGAACTCTCTCCTCCTGGAATGTTTCCGAATTTAGGTCCTTCATTTAGAAACTTTGATTCTATTGGGGCTCCCCCTTTGCAGGGTGGTTTTCATCCTCATGATGATCACCCTCCATTTATGCATGATGGCCACAGGCAGGGAATTTCTGAAAGACCATGGCATCCGCAGGTATTGACATGTGCTATTATGTTCTGCATTTATAGTATGTGTGTGAAATATCATGGCTGTGCAAGACTGTAGTATAATAATGTAAAAGTATGTTTTCTATTCATTAGTCTTGTGAAATTTGGTTTTTGACTGCTTTTCCAACTGGCTTGTAGACTATGATTGAAGGTGGTCCGTTGGGCTTGATGGATTATGGAGGACCTCAGCCGAGACGAATGCCTGGATTTGGAGGGTATGTCTCATGTTATTTTATTGCTGACGACGGGTTCCTTGTTCCTGTTATATTGTTTACTGATGGTTTTTCTATGTGTATTCCTTTATTTTGTTAAGGGGAACCCAACAGACTCTAATTACAAATACAACCGTGGAAGTAGTAGTTCCTAGTTCTGCTGTTCCATCTATATATGGAGAGGATGGTGGATGCTTGAGACAAATCCGACAGGTATATTGCTGACATATCTCTTCATGGTGCATATATTCCTGTGTTGTTGTCCATAAGCTGTGTGATTTATTGACAATTAAGCTCATGTGGGAGCAATATTTTGAAACTAGACTGGCTGTAGTAATCCTGTTGGCTGTTGCATATCCCAATAGCATGCCAAAAATAGTTTGTCTCACATTTACACTATGTGCTTGAATTGAGATGTAGTTATGTAGGCAAGATCTGGTTATTAATCCTGATAACAGAAATACAGGAGGATCTGAATTTGAGAATTTAAATGCTTAGGGAAAAAAAGATTTTGTCTTTCTGACAACAAAGCAGGACGGGGAAATTCAGATGTGTATCTTAAGTGGGTGGACTGATATGAAACCAAGGCGTCATAGGATGGTGGTAGTACTTTTGATGCTGACTAACGCAGACTAATAACTCTGTCATGTGAGTGCACGAGGTTAGAAATGTAAAGTTTCGTATATCTGTTACCTGTATGTGCCTAATGCTTGTTCTTTGCTCTCTTAGGAAAGAAATGCTGAGTCTAAATTGTTGAGCTTGTTTACACGTAGTTTAAGAAAACTTTTGCTAACTTAGCAGTTAGCCCCTATTTTATTCTCCCTCTCCACTTCTAGCTCCCAACTTCCCAATGTAAAATCTTTCTGACTCATTCTTGGCGTAAAAGAAAGTTTTCAAGTTTTTGGCGTAAAAAAATGTACACAAGGTTCATAGTAATGCCTTAACGCTGAGTATTCGACACATGTTCTTGAGGGAAGTTGAAAAACTGGAGTTTAAATGTGTAAATCAGTTTTTGTGTATGTGATGGTAAGGTTCAAATATGTGCTCTACATCTTTTTGTAACTATAAAGCAAGGGAAGAAATTTTCCCCTCTTTTTCCTCTTCTTCATCTGTTTCTTTTCTTTTTTTTCCGTCCCCAAACTTACCCCATAAATAACTAGAAACATGCACTTCTTTGTCTTGGTCTATTTAAAAAGGAAAGGATCCTGGGAGAAGTTGTTTCAAGGGGAGATCGTTCATAAAGACAAAGGAGAACTCCAACGTTTTTTGCGCACACATACTGCCTCTATGTTTTTCTTATATTTATCTAATTTGTACTTTTCTTGTTTTCTCCTCCCTCTGTTGTCAGTAGGACTTGTTACAAATGGGAGTGTACTAAGTCCTTGTTTTGTTATAAGGGGTTGTGATAATGTGATCACTACAGGTCCTGTGCTTAAAATTTAAACCCCTATGTTAGCGACAAAATTTGCATCCTCCAATGGTTTTGGCCTAATTAGGAATTTTTTTCATGTCCCTCAGATCACAAATGATTCTACTGTCCGGAGGGCTATCTTTCTTTTGATAATTATTTTTCTCAGAATTAGTTCTTTGTCAAAGACAAATTTCTTATGATAAAGTATGAAAAAGAGATAAGATGCGAAAAGCTTGCTTAGTTTGTTGAAAAGAGTGAGAATTCTGGAAATTTCTATGTATTAGCTATGTAAATTTCTATTAGATGTGTCACATAACATCATCATTACCCTAGTGCTTCATAAAGAGGTGGTTTCCGATTGACTTTATATGAAGTGCACCAACCATATGCTACTTACAGGGAAATGTGGCTCAAAATGTTACATGAGTCATTTTGATTTAGTCCACTATATATCACTCATGATGTGTATATAATATCATTCACCATTTTTACCATAATCGATACATATTTACTTAAAGTAGAGATATAGTTTGACATTCATCACCCATTGCGTACAGTACATATTTTACACATCACAAACCATAATATTCATGTTCACCAGCCATAGTGTACATATTCATTAAACTTGTGGCATGCACAATAATTTTTTTATTTTATTTTTTTTGTGGCTTCCTTTATCTATTATCTCTATGCCTATTGATTAAAGAGAATCAGGGGAGAAGCAATGGCTCTCTTTCCTTGGGTACATTTCCTTTGATTCAAGGGGATGTGAGAACGAAATGGCGTATGCTGTGGACCCCTTTCAATTACAATTGCTGTCCACGCTAATGCCTAGTTTACTGGAAGTGCCTGATATTTTTTCCGGTCATGTTCCTTTGTTTTGGATTTTGGTAGTGATTTTTGAGATGCTTTCTCATGATTACTAAATATAGCTTTATCTTCCTTCTCTGCAGATTTCTGATGCGAAAATTACTATCACCGAGCCCAGACCAGGTGCGCCTGAAACTATTATAATCATTTCAGGAACTCCTGAACAGACTCATGCTGCACAGAGTCTTATCCAAGCTTTTGTCATGCTTGAGAATGAATCTTCTTGATCACGACAGA
Organism: Corrigiola litoralis; assembly: GCA_901111285.1. Taxonomy (NCBI): domain Eukaryota; kingdom Viridiplantae; phylum Streptophyta; class Magnoliopsida; order Caryophyllales; family Caryophyllaceae; genus Corrigiola; species Corrigiola litoralis. Next base: position 5,641 of record CAAKMY010097955.1, on the reverse strand, counting down.
TGGTTGGTGGTTGCTTTTTCACATAGCCACATTTAGGGTTCAGTCATTCTTTCATCTTTAGTAGAATGTGATATTAGATCCCTTGTACGATGTCTGGACCGTCTGGTACACCTATGAAATGGAACGGCGTTCGGTTGTCTTTTTCACTCTGATTTTGTTTGTTTTAAATGTCTGCTTCACAAGATTCCACAAAGGCTTAGAATAGCTTGTTTGGTATGCTTTGACGGCTACAATCAATTCATTTTAGAGGCTCTATTTTCTGGGCGTACATGCGTGGGCACACAGTTCCTGGCGAGAAAGTGATACGGAGTAGATCTCTACCTTAGAAACAGTAATACTACGTACAAGACAAGCCTGCCATCACAAGAACGCATAAAGAACTTTTTATTGTGCTGCAGTGTCTCGATCTATGTTCAGTGCGCATCTTATATAATAAAAGATATACAGATCGAGTCTGTAACCATTAAGGTGGTATTTGGTTTACAAACTAGAATCGGTGCGGAATGCGGTTAGGATTACAATTTTAAAGAACCATGTGTTTTGGTTTGACCAAGGGGTGAACTTATTAGCTAATATTTTCTTTTCTTATGACAAATAGATGAAACACTTTTTGTTCAATTTGGTTTCCTCGTAGCCTTCATTTCATTCAGACCTCCTTACACTTATTTAGCTGATTGTCAGACCGTTAATCCTTTTCCGCCAGCTACCTTCAAAAAGTTTTACATAACCACGGTACCACTTCGAAAAAACTAAGTCATCATGGTACCACTTCCGACAACACCAAATCACCAACCAACCATTGTACCACTTCCGGCAACACCAGGTCATCCTCTCCCTATTTGACTTTATTTTTGCCTAACTTGGATTTGTCTTGGTTCGGGCACCATCACCATAACAATGTAAATTGCATGTGAGTGACAGTGGGATATGGGGCTGGTATAGGCTCCCAACCATTGGTGGATAACCACTGTTCTTTCTTCTTTCCCTTTTTTGTTTACATAGTAGAATGAGTCCATATATATCATGCTCATAAGGGATGCAAATGAGTAAAAGATGTCAACCACCAAACAGTGGAATGGGTTTAGACAATTTTAAACCCATTATTGATTCCATTTTTTTTTTGGCTCTTAAGAAACCAGTAATTAGCTAATATCTATTGTAAACTTGTGGAACATTCCCTTTTAATTAGAAAAGAAAAAATTCCATCAAAAATGCATCAGACAAGAAAGCCATCTGAAACGGTTCTAGCTATCATTGTCTTTATAATTACTCAAATTCTGGCATCAAGGTAGCACGCCAACGGATGCGTTTACGATGCGTGTACAGGAATACGACATCCTAAGCAATGGAGGATACGGGTACGATAAAAAACCAATATCACATACATTGTAAAAAGGAAGTCGAGTTACACTTCAATAAATTACTAATAATATGGTATTTAAGGTACTGGTAAGTCAAATACTAGAAAAAAATTATTTTATCTATGAATACATGATTTTATAAACAAACGAAATTTTGTACACAGATGATGACAACTCCATCCAGTACAACATGTCATAGTTAAGTGGCAAATACCTAAAACAATGATAGAAGTGAGACTGGTCAACATGACGAAGACCATAATCTTTAGGCAGGCAATACTCATAATACTCCTTAGCAAATTAAATATGAGCAAGAGGGTAAACATGAGCAAGATGAAGACTGGCGGGTGGGTGACTAGTCAAAGCCTCGGTGCCTGGAGGTGATCAACAACGACTATGGAGGAACGACCACATGAATACATGACAGTTGACTACGGCAGTTGAGGACACATGAGCTTGAGTGGTAGAGAAACAGAAAGAGAGGAATGGGGTGGCGAGCCATCCTTAGGATTGAAGGTTAGGGAGGTTTGCTTTGGGGTGTATCCGATACAATGTCTGGTCGTATCCCGGTCCGTATTCGAAAACAAAAAGTAAATGAAAAACCGGAAACCGTTCTTGTGGGGGCATACTTATCCATGTCCAACCTGTATCCAAATCTGATACATATAGGATACGCGGTACACCACCTAAGGGGCCTGCTTCCTAGTCTAGCATCATCATCCACTCCTGAGCTTCTAAGTAGTAAGTAATTGGTTATGCCTGAATGCCTGATTCATAGTTAAATTCTCTGAGTTTGAGCCACAAGATGCTACAACATTCCAACATTCTAGAAATGTCAGCAATTTGTTACTTTCAAAAATTTGGCGAAAAGGGTAATGAACTTAGCATCCCAATCGCAAGATAGTTATCTGCCAGCGCCATTTTGGTTTTTGTTTCAGAGGCAAAGTTCCTCAGGCCATCTCCTTACTGTATTTTCAGGGCCTTAACCTAGATTACTCCTAATTTTTACCTTCAGATTACATCTCGCAGGCCTTGAATCAAATCAACAGATCGATTCCCCTGTCGTAATCAAAACAGCAAGCAAACAAAATGAGCTTCATTAGTCCACAGCATAATCATGTAGGCTGTAGCGGGCAATTTGATAGCCACCTTCAGTCCCAACAGGAAGATTCACAACAAACACTATGATTTTTCATCTTTTGGAGATTCCTTGAGTAATAATCTCTCCGAGAAAGCAGAAACAAGTTCGTATCTGTTACTGTCATAACAAGCACTCGTAAACGCTGCTACGGGCACACGATCAGCATTTGGCTGCTTATCTAACAACTTGCCGAAAAACAATGCTGCCATCTCTACTCTTCCATCACTACAAAGCTTTCTGATCAACGTACTAGCTGTCCTAACCCATAACTTTTTTTCTAGCCGCTCCAAGATGTTAAGAGCACTGCTGCAATCATCGTTTTTGCAGAATTCGTAGCATAAAGTCACCCGAGTCACTTCAGGTGGAGAAACCCCCTTGTCAATCATGGCATTGTACAGCTTGTGAGCTTCTTCAAATTTGCTTTTCTTGCATAGTCCACTAATTAAAGTGCCATAAGTAAAACTATCTGGCTGACAACTATGGTTACCCATCTTATGGAAATAACGGATGGCTAAGTCAACATCCCCAACCCCACAATATCCACATATCATGGAAGTGTAGGTTTCCTTGGTTGGAACAAGGCCAAGCTTGATAGCTTCATGAAAGGACCTCTCACTATCCGCCATCCTTTTCTGCCTGCAGAAAGAGGCAATTAGGATATTATATGCATATATATCAGGCCCGAAGCCTTCTTTTGTCATCTTACCGAGCCATGCCAAAGTTTCTTCAGTATCACTTTGCTTGGATGAAGCTGACATGAGAATTGTATATGTGAATCTATCAGCTCGAACTCCTTGCTGAATTCCCTCCATTAGTAGTTTATAAGCTTCTTGAAACCTTCCCTTCTTGCAGAGTCCACTAACAATGGCATTATAGGCAGAAATATTTGGAGCCAACCCTTGATCAGCCATTATATCCATCAACTCGTAAGCTCTTTCAAAGTTCCCTTCTTTACAATGCCCATCGATAAGGGTTGTATAGGTGTCAACATTGGGTACCAACCCTTGTTCTTTCATCCTATCCAGCAACATCTCTGCCCGAGCCATTTTCCCCTCTTTACAGTACCCGTTGATCATGGCAGTATACGTGCACTCATTTGGCTTATAATTATCACTACGAACAAGCTTAAGAAATAGCCTGAACGCCTTTTCCGTCCATCCCTTCTTACATAGCCCGTCAATCAAAGTTGTATGCGTATACACATTTGGTTTGCACCCTCTCCTAACCATTTCCTCCAACAATTCAAATGCTTGCTTAACATTACCCTTTTTGCACAACCCGTCAACCAAGCATGTGAAGTTGATCAAATTCGGACTAAACCCCAACTCCACCATCTTATTGAAAAACCAAAATGCCCTGCTTACATTCCCCACATTGCAAAATGTACTAACAACCAAAGTACACGTCGCATTATCAACAACAAACTTCCTCTCAATCATTCTACTCAACCACTTATCCACCTCAGAAATCCTCCCTATCCTACAATAACCCACAATCATACTAACATAGCTACAACGATCCGGGCACACACCTCTCCGACACATCTCATCAAACACACGCGCCGCATACTCAACCGAAACCGCCCCACACGCCATCCTTAAAATGCGATTCAAAGTGTAACAACTAGGACTCAACCCCTGATTATGCATCTCAATAACCATACTAACAGCCTCCTTAAACCTCCCAACTTCGGCGAAATTCCTCACCATACACAACATGACCTCATGGGCCCTCTCAAAACTGCCATTACCAATCAAAGAAGTGGCACAAACAATGTAAAGGCGCATAAAATGCCGAAACTTATCCAACCCAATAGCCCAATGAAAGAAACTCAACGACACACTCGAACCGGCCTCCTCGACAAGGGAGGCCACAATGGTAATAACATGATCATGGGATATAAGTTCTACATCAATTTCAAGGTTTAGCTTTGGAGGTGAAAATCTGAGGTGGGTTTGTTGGTGGTATGATTGGAGGACTTGTAAAGACACTTTCTTGACAATGGATTGTTGGGGTGTCGAAGACGTTTGATGGGTGTGGAAATAAAGCGGTTTAAGAGTGGATAAAGGAGAGTGGATTTGTGTGATAAAGGTAAGTTTCTTGAGAAATCCATGGAGTTTTAGAGAGTGAAGATACACCATGGAGAAATGAGGGAGTATTTATAGTTTAGCATATGGTCGAACAGTTGGTGTGCACAACCAAAGCGTAAAGAGTTAAGAGTGGTGGTGCTACAACGCGCGAAATTGCGCCAATTTACTTATTTGAGTAATCTGTTGTAAACCGGAAATTCATAGTGTACTCCTATGAGTCTGGCCCATATGCCATATGTGATGTACTTTATTTGTCTCATTCATTTCCTCATATTTATTTTTTGACACTATTTGTGTTCATAATTTGACCATTAAAAACTCAAAAAATAAAATATTTAAAACTATAGAAAATTTTAATATTTAGATTCGAGTTGAAAAATACTTTCACATGATATATTTTTGATAATTTTTTTTTAGGAAAAATTGATGGGAATAATCCGAAGTTTGGGCGGTTCTTTTTTAATAGTCCCAACTTCGGATTATTCCTAGATAATCGCAACTAAGGGTACAAAATTCTCTTAGTGGTCCCGGAATCCCAAACCTAGCTTCGGATACCTACGTGGCAGTTACCGTTACAAAAGTAACGGTCATAAGTTGAGTTGTTCTCTTTTTCTGCTACCCCCTACCCCGATATATTTTCTTCTTTCCTTCTTTCTTCTCCATCTCTACTTCCACAACTCCCAGTATCTTTCTTCCCCAAAATTTTCTTCCTCCCAGTATCTTTCCTTCCCCAAAACTTTCTTCCCCAAAATTTTCAATAATGAATCAATCAGGAAACTCTTCTAACACCATATATTCGAAGAAAAACTTGAGCACAGAATGCAACCACAACCTTCCTGCAAAACTCAAGGTTGTGAAAAATGGAGGCAATGCGGGGAAGAAATTCTATGGATGCTCTCTATGGCCAGTAAGTATTCAAAACTATTAGATGTAGTTTAATTTTTGTCAATATTTCTGGATTGTTGTAAACAATTGAATTGGTGGTGAAGTGAATTAGGGTTTGATTGTTTGATTGACATAGTTAATTTGATGAAATAGAAGCAGGATTG
>CAAKMY010097944.1:0-63137 GCA_901111285.1 Corrigiola litoralis | reverse complement strand
CATGCTCCAACGGTATATTGGACCATATCTTGAGCATATAAGTGGATCATATGGCAATGTCATTCCTTTGCCTTGATAGATATACGTTCTGTTAATCGCTCGATTCGAGAATGTGAATAATTGACAAACCCGATGGCTTGGGTTACACCTACGGTACTTTTTGGCAATTTTCTTGTTCCATTCTCCATTATATGTGTTGAGGATGACTCCCGCCAATTTTTGTCCGAATCCATTTCGGGGCCGAAACAAGGTTTTTTCGTGGATACTAGTCCACAAAAACCGGCTTTTTTGGTCGATTTTTGATTTTTCGAAAAAATGTCCGAAAGTGACCTAGCATTTTCCAACGGTATATTGGACCATATCTTGAGCATATAAGTGGATCATATGGTAATGTCATTCCTTTGCTTTGATAGATATACGTTCTGTTTATCGCTCGATTCTAGCATGTGAATAATTGACAAACCCGAGTGTTTGGGTTACGCCTACGGTACTTTTTGGCAATTTTATTGTTCCGTTCTCCATTATATCTGTCTAGGATGCTACCCGCCAATTTTTGTCTGAATCCATTTCGGGGCCGAAACGAGGTTTTTTCGTGGATAATAGTCCACAAAAACCGGCTTTTTGAGTCAAATTTTGATTTTCCGGAAAAATATTTGAAAGTGACCTAGCATGCTCCAAAGGTATGATGGACCATATCTTGAGCATATAAGTGGATCATATGGCAATGTCATTCCTTTGCCTTGATAGATAGACGTTTTGTTTATCGCTCGATTCGAGCATGTGAATAATGGACAAAACCGATGGTTTGGGCTATGCCTAGGTTACTTTTTTGCAATTCTTTGTTCCATTCTCTATTATATGTGTCTAGGATGCCTCCCGCCAATTTACGTCCGAATCTATTTCGGGACCGAAACGATGTTTTTTCGTAGATAATAGTCCACAAAAACGGGCTATTTGGGTCGATTTTTGATTTTCCCGAAAAATTTCCGAAAGTGACCTAGCATGCTCCTAGGGTATATAGGAGCATAATAAAAGAAAACATCTTCTACGAGACCGTCTAATTATAAATTAAAAATTAGACGGTTTTAAAGTTGTTAAGTCTCTTTTGATCACAATTTTAATAAAAAAATAACCATTTTAACTCAATTTGTAAATTAACCTAACTATCAATTAAAATTAAATCGCCTCTTTCAATAATCTGTGTAACAAAATCGACCCTAACTTAAAGAAAAGTAAACAGAAAAACATGTTCAATTACGAAAATAAAATAACGCCACCCAGTGACGCCCTATAATTATCAGTCCAATCGTTGGACGCACTTTAAAGTGGTGGGCTAGTTTCCATTTGGCCCAAGCTTTACAGTGTCTCCTTGTGCCAATTTATCATCAAAGTACAACAGTCAAACACAAGAGAAGGAATATAAAGAGCCATTAATAAGACCAAAAATAAATCAGTAAGCAACAAAAAATGGTGAACTGTATAATTCCAAATGAGGGTCTCAAAGACCTTCTTAAACCCTTTTACCAGAGAGCTTCTGATGCTGAGGTTTGCTTACTCTTTATTTATATTATCTCATATATATTTATATGTAGTTTTTATTGTTAGCAAAAATATTTTTTTGGTAAATATGTTACATTTTTGGGTTATATGGAGTTGGGCAACTTGTACTTCTATTGGGTATGTGATGGTTACTTGGGATTTTGTTAGTCTTGCTATTTTATGCCAGTGTTACATTTTTATGATCATAAGAAAAGAACTAGCTCAAGTGGTTAGAGCTCCTTTGCCCCTTTCACGAGGTTGGGGGTTTGACTTTGTGCGCACATTTCAGACAAAAAAAAAAAAAATATGATCATGGTAAAATTTATTTATCAGGATTATGAATTTTACTATCTTTTTGGTGCTAGATTATGGTTATGCTATTGATAATGCGCAAATTATATGATATTTTTAGCTTAGAAGTAGACCAAGTGACAAATTAAGTTAAAGTTGTTACCTTAGTTGTATATGAATGGAATTGATCATTTTTAAGCCGAAAAGTGACCACTGTAAAGCCGTATAATTTTGACGAAATAGGGGTGTCATACAAGACTTTCTGTTTATTATGATGCACAATGTACCATGTTTTGCAAACTCATGTGACTCATGCTTTTGTTGGATAAATGGTTGGCATTATCGTATGTCTGCTTTGATGGGTATGCTGTGTTGAAACTTACATATTTGGAGAAGAAAAGACTTTGTATGCCATTGAGTTACTTGGGTTTAAAATTAGCATTTTTCTGTTGAGTATGTGATTATGATGGGATTTTGGCATTTATAGCACTTCATCTGTAGATTATATGATGGAACTAAGGGAATTAAAAGTTTACATTTTTCGGTACTATAGGATCGCCTTTCAAGACTCGAAGCTGTTCTTTCTTGTAAGAAAGGTAGGAGCTGGAAACTTGCACTCGAATTGTACTTGCTAAAGAGAGTATTTTTTGATGAATCTAATTTGCTTTTGCCAAAATGAATGCATGAATAGGAAATCTTGAGCCTGTCAATGAGGAATGGACTAAGAAGGTTCAGGAACTTGAGTTGAAGGTGGAAGAACTTACTGCAGAGTTGGCTGCCGAGAGAGAAAAGGTATTAGAATGGATATTTTCCCCCACCCCTTCCCGTTTATCGTCAGCATATTACGGGCATTGTGGATTATTCGATACTTATCTTGATCATTAATGGTTTTATGCAGGTTGCGAAGCTTACTGTTGAGAATGGTAAGAAGGATTATCGTATTGTGCACCTTGTTCGATCATTTAAAGAGGCTGATCGTAAGTTGGAGAAGCTGCCTGCTAAATAGGTGGGTTGCCTTCATTTTTTGAGACAATGTTTTGTATGAATATTCTAGAACTCAATATTGCTATGAGTCCGAAAGTCAGTGACGTGTATAAGTGTTATGTTGTTATGGAGCTTTGATGTGAAAGTTACATGCACATTTGTATTGACACTATCGATTCCTGAAACTAAATTAATTATGCTTGTAAATGGAAATTTCTTAACTTGTATTTGTTGAATAAGGTTAGGAAACTTTGTGCAAATAGAATGCTGGCTTACTTATCTGATCATTACTCTGCTTGCACCATAGAGATAGTGTCTTGAATATCTCTATAGCACACTCAGACAAGGATGTTAGAAGTGAGTAATGCTAAGATAAGTGTGCCAGCATCTTATGTATATATCATGCATTTGGGTTCGTGAAGAACAACTATATTTAGTCTCAACTGAATAGGGTTAAGCTATCTACCCGTAGGGATCCCAGCCCTTACCAACTATGAGATCCATAACCGGTGGTTGTTGCTATGATCTTGTGTCGAGCTTTTTTTAGAAACATCCTTGTGACAAATCCCTGAACAAGTAGTTACACAGACACTTTTGACTTTCTGTTTGCAAGTAAGCAAAAACTTGAATTGCTCTGCATTCTGATGGGGTTCTGTCACTGACCTTTTGGAAGTGACCAGAGAAATTACACTTAAGGAATTAGAAGGCTGCTTGTGCTTTACCAAGTGGCATATGGCCTTTGCAAATAAAAGAATTTCCTTACGGTAGTTGACACTTTGGCTTGCAAATGGTATGAGTTTCCGTTAGATATTTTTGTATGTGAAAAGCCGAGAACGCAAAATGCTTGACATAAGCCTTCCTGTTTCACTTAAATTCTCTGTTGGTCTGGTTTGTAGAACTGTCAATGAACCAATGGGATCAGAGCTTTATATGCATTATTGGATAGGCTTGTTTTTCCATGTTGCCTGTAGCCTAATGTCACCGGTAGATGTGCATTGCTGTTTAAGTGGAGCTGCCAAAGATGCATATCCTACATTTTCTCGTGATCTGTCATTTGGAGTATGATTGACCACTTGACTTACCAAATGTGAATGTGTCTGTTGTCTTATTTACAAGGTTCAACATTATTAGTCCGAGACCCAAGTAATAGAACCATAAATTTTACGAAATTAATGTTTAGCACCTAGGTTTGCACTTAAACATGTTCTTGTGAGGGATTTCTTTCTCTTTTTATTTTTGTGGTCAGATTTTGCTTCATGTTTTCTTGATGACTATCTCCTTCTGAAAGTTGGAGTTCGAAAGCAGAGAATGCCAGTATTGGAGACTAACGTCATTGTCGAATTTTGCAGGCAAGGACTCACTAAACTGGGAAAGATAAGCTCTGGGTTGTCTGCAGTACATACAAGCTCTTAAAGCATGTTGCATAGTTAGAACTGGATTGACTTAGTGTGGATTTGTGGCTGTGTAAGAACTATTGGAAAAAAAAACTTTGTATTCGACTTACTAACGTTAAGCAAATTGGTAAACTGTGACGATTAAGTGTTAAGGAAGCTCGTTTTGTAGTTTAAGATCATCTTTGAGGTATTTGAGATCTTTTGCATCGTGCAAGTTCACTCTGCTGTTAGATTTAGTCATTTAATGTATCTTTTGCACATTACACTGTTTAGTAGAAAGTGGTATGATTAGGCCATTGGAGTGCAAGCATCATAGCTGGAGCCTACATGTTGGAGTTCCTTGTAGACCTTTGATTAAGTGGTAGACCGTAGATAGCTTCAATGGCATACTTAACATGTCTAGCCAATCAGCCATCTGCTCAGGGTATTTTTGATTGAGCCTCTCAATCGTAATCCGAAAGTCAAGAGAACCACATTCCGGTGTGGTCCTTATCTCTATAGTTTAGAGATGCACAATCTCATGAATAGCTTGTATGAATAGACCCTAAACCCTACTCATGAACCTATTTATATACAAAGTGAAGCGGGAACGCGTGGTAGCCATATACAAGTGTCGTTGCTCTTAAGGTTGCATCTTTCAACAACTAGAACGAAAGAGGATATGATGTTGCAACGAATCACAAGCCGAACCCCAAGTGAGGCTCAAGTATAAATTCTTAAGCGTCAAAGTTAAAACAAATACAACAAAGTAGATCACAATCACACTTTATTACATAAAGTGGTCAACCTGTATGCAGAGGTTAAGCATTCTTCTCGAGAGGCTGGCTTGATTTAATCAGGAAGAAACATAAAAAGTGAGATCAAATCTCTCTTAACTGTAAATGTGTTAACAGAGGTCACTCATCTTAGCCTACAACTAAGGGGGGGAGGAGGAGATAAGGGAATACCCAACACCAAGAGGCAATTAAGAGCCCCCATGAAATTCATTACTAAGATCTGAAGGCTACCAGGTGGAAATCCTACCATCATTAGACCAGTATTTTTTGGTTACTCAATGCAAGATGTAGATGCCAACATTGTAATATTAACCCTCTAGCATGCTTACTTTTGGAAACCCTAGGTCATGAGATGCAATAAGCTGATATCACTTTTGGAAACTGCATAAAAGTAGATACAAAAGCTTGACAAGTCGCAAAGTAGTCTTGAGCCAAGAAAAACTTGATATATCTATTCATTCTTCAATTTGCTGTACATAAATTCCACTGAATTGTATTTTTGTACATAAAGTTGGAATATCATCGAGGTAAGAAGTAAACAATTAAATGCAACAACAGCATCAAAAGCACCCTAGATATTTCAGCCCTACGAACAATTAGCACTATAAACCCTGTGACGTATACTTTCTTGAATGTATTCCTAAGTCAACTTCTCACGGGAAGACAAAAAATAAACCCCGCAGACCAAGTGAGCATAATACTCCAGGGACAAAATAGGTCAGACAGAACGGATCGGTTACCTGTACATATCTTGCTTGTAATTTCTATAAGGTCGCCAAGACCTTCATCACTTTCTCAATCAAATGCTCTTTCTTGAGTTTGGAAACTCCATGCAGCCCTGTATGCTTCAAAATTGCTTTTAATTCCGGATTTTTGTAGCTGTTTAGGAAGTTGGGATCTTCAGAAACCTTTAATTTCAAGCTAGCCAGATCAATGTTGAGTGACTCCGTTGTATTCGAGTCCATCTTAGTAGAACTGTTGCTGCCAAGAGCAAGTGGTTTTGCAATATCAGAATCGATCACCGGAGCTTTGACTTCAGTGCGGTGAGGTGATCCCAGGCACACTATAATTCCATGCTGTGACTTTGAAGCCAAAGTCTCCTTTGCATCAAGATTATCCTTTGTGATCTTCACTCCTGGAGTCTTAACAGTGACATTCTTTCTACTGGCTCCTTTTGGTTGACACCGCTTGGCTCCAGACACTTCACTAGTATGAATAGGAATTCCACAAGGAATGTCCTCTTCAGTTCCCAATTCCTTCTGCCAATACGTTTCGGAAACAAATGGAGATCTCCCCTCGATCGTAAGTGAGCCTGGTTTTCCAATGTTCTCCGCAAACGAAGAAGAATTCCTCTTTCCGATCTTTTTCTGTGCTTTAAGTGCCACGCTTGGGTTAGATTTTCTGTCACCGTGGAATTGTCTCTTCTGCACTTTCTGCCCTTCTGGTTTTAGTATTGTTCTCATACTCGATTGTTTTCTGACATAGGTGATTTGCAGATCAGAAATACTTTGCGACTGATCTTCGAGAGCCTTCAGATGACCTTGAATTGGATCTTTTTGTCCCTGATTTTGCAGCCTGGAAATGGAATCGGCAGCAACACTGATATCATGAGCATCGTCTTCAGCTATTAGCATCATTTCTTTCTCAGCAGACAAAGGTAGGAAGCCACTTCCAGCAATTTTTGACCCAACCATGTCGTATTCACTTTTGTCAAGTTGAGAAGCATTTGATTTTGAAATTCCTTCATCATTAGAAGCCTATAGAAAGAACACAAATACAATGATACAGCTCATACTATATATAGCACTAGTCATAAATTATAATATAGTCATAATATATGTAAACACAGGACAGCCCAAACCCCCTAAACTTCGCTAAAAAGGATAATAGCAGGACCGATCTCGCCAGGGATCATTAGAGTAGCAGTTAAACAAACAAATAAATAAAATAAATAATAATTAGAGTACGAAAAAAATGGTTACTTCCAATAGTCTTAAAGATCAGTACCATTGCCTCCAACATACAGAATAATTAGGTGAACGCCCCCAATCCTAAACAATTAACATAATATATATATCACAGCAGATGGGGATCCTAAAGCAGTATTCCTCCATCCAACTTCAAGCGTCTCAAAGGGAAGTGGAAAATCAAAGCCAATCTACTCATAGTAAATAGTATTGCAAAGTGGGAAGGGCGGAATATTTAGGACTCTTAAGTACTTAAAATAGATTCTTGCTGTAGGTCTTGTAACCTTCAATTTCTGAATTCTGAACTCAGAATGCCCTAAGAGAAATTTTCTTTACGTGCAGATGTGGCAACATTAGATCAAACAGCTTCTGATGTAGTGAATGTTGGAGAGGAAGGGTAGGCTAACCTGCAGAAGAGTTTGAGTAGTGACAGTTTCAATCGAGGTTAAGGATCCACTTTTTCCTTCCGATAAACTCGTAGCAGCAACTTCAGTTTTCACGGTCAACTTAACTCCTATATCCACATCCCTCAGCTCAATGGGGTCCTTAGTTGCAGCGTATCTTGCAGCATCTGAGCTAGACTCTTCAGAAACAGCATGTGTAGGCTGTACATCCAAGAATTTAAGAAGATGAATTTTGGATTAAAATGCATCATACGAAAATATTTCCGACCATGTACTCCATATTTTCAGCAGAGTAGACCAACAATTTTCACACGCAGTTTAGAACCAAGACCACCTTGTTGTGAAAACAAATAAATGACGGAGGTCATGTCCGGAAATAAGGAGAGAGAGAGAGAGAGAGATGGAAAAAAAAATGTGATCGATACTATCAACCCAGGTAATGGCAATTGTTGAAGTTCAACCTATGTCAACACCTGTACGTGAGTAGATGTATTCAAATATATCCCCCTCCATGATCGCCTTCTCTCTCCTCTTCATTTCCTACCTTTTTTTAACTAAAAGACTCCATTTCGTTGTAATGGTAATTACAAGCTAACAAACATAACTTAAGTGCGTTGAAACAGAGTCATAGAGAAGCTTACGCACCTTGTCCAGCCTATCAAGAACTGTCCCCTGTTCCTCAGCCTCCATAATGGATTCTGAAGTCGTGGCTATTTGTCTAAGGTCTTTGTCGATGTCCACTGCGTCAGAAGAAATAAACATTTCTTCGGGTAGATCTTCCACCTGTTATTGCAAAAGGAAAAGAAGCAGATTGGTGAGCTTCATCCCAAAATGAGTAATCGACCATATAGACAAAGTAGCTATTCCGAAACCGGCTTTTATGAGTTAAACTAGATTGTTAACAAGACAAGAAATCAGACAAAACAAGCCAAACCACTGTTCAGCAAGTCTCTGACTTAACCCAAAGACACCGCATGAACCCTTAATCAAATCTGTCTAAGACCAAAAGGAAAGGCCTCACGACTTAAAATGTTCATAAACTTTATGGGGAGGCAAGCTATTCCATTTTCAAATGCTGCAGGACTCGTATAAATAAACAGTTGAAGCAATAAGAAGAGAGATAGGCAACCTCTGATGGAAACCAAACAATTGAACAATAATTAACTTCAATCTATTGGCTCCATTACTAGTTCAGCTAATTTGATGCTGTCAATTGTCATATAAACACATCTAACATATTGAAGTTTCCAACTAAGGTTCCAAAAATTCGACAGCATCACAATCCACAAACAGTGCAAAGTGTGTGAGGATACAGTAAAAGTAAAGCATAACACTTGAAAGGGAAAGAAATTAAAGAACGCACCTCAAACTGTTCATCGGGATCTGAAAAGTTATTTTTGATCAGAGCATCGATTATGTCATGAATTCTCTCAGCTGGCCTTTGCATTTTTAGTGCTGCACACATGTCATGCTCATTTAATACATTTCCATCCTTGAAGCTTTGAATATATTTAGTCATGAAGTCAATCCTCATCTTAAAAGCAGCACAGCAGACTTCGTATGAATTTGACTGTCCCCGATTCTCAGATTCGGTCCACTTATTTTGGCATTTAATGATAGCGAGTTTATCTTCGAGATCATGAATATCAGCATCTGCTTTAGCTATCAAACGCCGAAGTGCAAGCACACAAGCTTCCTCATTTTTTGCATCCTCATCGAAGACCTCTAAACCAGAAATTGCTGTTATAAAACAATCAATGTTATGAAATATCACTAGCAAAGAAAATCCTTCTTTCCTGTTGAAGGGCAGTTAATAAAGGTAAAGCAGAAGTAGACAAGCATGCACATAACAACCATGTTTTTTTTATCTACATGAGGTGTTCACAACTACTTCTCAAACGTGCTTAATCAAATGTTTAAATTTGATATGCAAGTTGTGTGCACTATCTCGCACTGATGGAAAAAGAATTATTTGGCATTGGGAGATAGCGAACACAATAAGAATCTAGAAGACATAATTTACCATGTATGTTGCCATAGTGAAAGTTACAATGTATTCCATATGGTGCTCCATAGCCATTTCCTAGGAAGAAATAGATATGAGAGGTCATCAGTTCATTTTGTCTAAGGATCTACAGTAATTTAGCATTGGGAATATGGCAAATAAGAGACCCGCACCATCAGATGTAATTCTCGGATCAAAATCCATGACGTTAACTAATATGTATCAGCACATGAAGCAACATGAGCATCAATTTCTGCATTATAATGATAGACAAACGTATCATTACAAAGAACTTATAAATTTCTTCCACAAAAGAGCAAATAAGTGAATTCTTCTTCATTTAGAAAGAAAACGTCATCAATCATAGAGAGATTAGACGTCATAATAATGACATACAACTCAGACACCTATTAATAGACCAGTAGGAGATATTGAAAATACAAATCTCAAAAACTTGCAATAACGATTCTTCGCAAATACATGCAAACCGGAATTTGCACAATTCAAAGGAAACGTCAACTGCTTGAAGGTGTATCATGAACTAGGATCCAAATAACCATTTATCATCTAAAAAGCAAGGATTTACGACAGAGAAGAGCCCAAAAGACCATCATTGCACACAAACGCAACTTATAAACCTAGAAAGGATACACTCTTAGTTGGTACAGAAAAAGGTTAGAGCTACTGCTACATGAGCCCACTAAAAGGAGACATTTGTACTTGAGTGACGCCAATAGGTGCCAGCAGATAGCAATAATCAAGCAAAACAAGTTCCGGAAACAGCTACGGCCTATGTGCAGATATGTAGTAACTACTTATGTTTCTTTCCTCTTGAAGTGATCCCAAACAACTCTCTGACACTATTTTTCTCTTTTGCCAATATACGATCAGAAATAGAGGGAAAACTAGGATTGAATTCCAAGAGAATTTCTAAATGCATTATTGGCCTAAATGTGAATTAATCCTCCAAAATCGACAATGAAACCGAAAAAGCTAAATACCCTCTGAATAAATGGAAAATGATACAATATTCGATGAAAGTCAAGGTATCAACTACTACATCAACTAATAACTACAGAGGAAACGCGATTAACCTCGAACTAATCTTAAAGATCACACCTTTTTCCCGAAATCGTGGTCAAAAGTACTTCAAGCACCAAAAAATCCGCAATGCAACTAATTAAGATACAACAATAATCCAAGAAAAAAATGAGCACAATACATGGAAATCAAAATCTACCTAAAAAGTGAATTTTTTTTATAAAAATCAAAGCATGAACTACTTCTCGACTAGTAACAAACCGCAAAACCATCAAAAACCAGAAAAATCAAGTAAATATAATTTGGAGCTTGAAGTACTTAGTCGACTGCCAAAACATCACTAAAAAACGATTCAACTTAAACTAATCACAAAATTGAACAATGCATGTACAATGCAACTAAAGAAACTACAAAATCATCCGAAAATAGAAAAATCATAACAAACACAAAATCGGAGCATGAAGTACATAATCAAGTGCCAAAACCTCACCAAAAATACAATTACACTCAAACTTATCACAAAATTGGACAACACACGTTCAATGCAACTAAAACTAACAACAAAATCATCAAAAATAGAAAAATTACAAGAAAATGAAAATCGGACCACAAACTACTTAATCGACTAGCAAAACATCGCTAAAAACGCTGTTACACTCATATTCATCACAGAATTCCACAAAATAAACAATGCAAATTAAAGCACCGCAAAATCATCCAAAAATAGAAAATTCATCACAAAATGGAAATCGGACCACGAACTACTTAATCGACTAGCAAAACATCACTTAAAATGCTGTTACACTCAGAATTCCACAAAAGAAAGAATGCAGCTCAAAAACACCACAAATCATCCAAATTTAGAAAATGGGAGCATGAAGTACCTAGTTGTCTGCCAAAACATCACTTAAAATACGACTACACTCAAAGTAATCACAAAACTGGACAATATACGTACAATGCAACTCAAAAACACCGCGATATCATCCAAAAATAGAAAAGTTATCACAAAAATGATAACGGGAGCATGAACTAGCAAAACGTCGCTAATAATACGATTACACTCAAACTAATCACAACATTGAACAACATATACACAATGCAACTCAAGAACAGCACAAAATCATCCAAAAACAGAAAAATTAGCATGAGCTGTCAAACAAAACATGAGTAAAAATACCATTACACTCAAGCTAATTAATCACAAAACTGAACAACATACACACAATGCAAGTAAACACAATGGCCAAAACATGCAAAAAGAAAGCAAGATTATAAATTAACAACAATGATTAAGAAAAAAAGAAAGATATAAAAAAATGTAGGGAAATTAAAAGAGTGAATGAGTGATATATATATTTATACGAGAGGGATGGGCGGAGATGACGTAAGGCATGACGTAAGAGTACGGTAATGGGCTCGCCTAGGGTTTCGGGAAGAGTGCCAAGTACGGACACAGAGTTGAGTTGAGTTGAGTTGAGTTGAGTTGAGTTGAGTTGAGGAAGCAGTTGGGTTCCAACTGTGTCCTGTCTGTCTGTCTGTTTGTGACTCGGCCAAAAGAGTGGAGTGTGATGGTTGCTTGCTATTTATAGTCACTCCGGTTTTGTCTGTCCTTTTCCGTGTATACGTGGCAAGGATGGGGCCCACTACTGTAGTACTAGTAGTGTGTACCTTAAATGTGTTTTTTACTTTTTTTGTTGAGGGAGGTAGTTACTTTAGGAGTATGTACGTCTGGGTACTGGGCCGGGTCTTGTTGAGGTAGTATAGGAGTATGTACATCTGGGTAATGGGGCGGGTCTTGTTAGAGTGGGTTGTGACCAGGGATGTCAATGGGGTGGGGCGGGTACAAGCAGGTGTCATACCGCACCCGCCTAACTGAGATGGCCAGATGGGTATGGGTAGCACTTTAGTGGGGATGGGGCGGGTACGGACGGAGAATGTTGTACCCGCCATGGGTGGTGGGGCGGCAATTGGTTTCTTGTCATACCGCCCCATCTCCGACCACCACGCCCCATCCCTAACCGCCCCAATTTATATGCATTGGGTTTTATATTTTCTTAATTATGATTTCTAAGCTTGTAGTTTGTAGTTACTAAATTTCTTAACCGTGGTGGGTATGGGTATGGGTATGAAATATGTAGATGGTAGGCCTATATCCACTACTGTAACACCCCATGAGTTGGTGTCTCACATCGCTAGATGATGTGTATACTTGATGGTTTATAAGAGAGGTAGCACCCACTACCATATCAACAAGCCTTCCCCTTTTGGGCTTAAGTGAAGACAAATGGGCTCTAAGGGGACAACTCATGTATTTATGGGTTGTGTTGAGACTGGTGGGTCAAGTTTTACAACTACCGCCCCGCCCCATTGACTTTCCTAGTTGTGACTCGCAACGTTTAATAATGGTTTGGGTTATTGGTTATCGAAAAGGGTCATGCTGCGTCAAAGTTGTGATGGAAAAATGAAAAATTAGCATGAAACGGTTTGGGACTCGCAACGATATGCCTCGAGAGTCGCGCCTCGTTTTTTCGCGCAATGTATTCTTAGAGGGTAGTATTGGCACAAAGCGTCACAGTGAATAGATATTGTTGGTAGAGGTTGGTAGTAATTAAGTGATTCGGTTCGGCTAAGAAACAAGTTATGTCGGGTCATAATAAGCTTTGGGGTCGAGTTGTGTTTTTGTTCATCAGATAATTTATGATGCCAACTTCAAATTGAGTCTTTCTTTCTTAAGTTGTATCAACTTTTGGTTGATGTGGATGAGTCATAAAAGAGAAAAGCGAGTTTTTTTTAGTCTTCAAATTTGACCAAAACCGTAACAAATCAGTTTTATAAATTATAATTTGATCAAGTTGAGTCAAAGTTAAAGTCAATTTGGTTCAAAGGGATTTTGATCGGACCGTTTGAGTTAGATTTTGCGTTATGATTTGATTTTGATTGCGGCAAAAAATAAAGAAGTTGGCTACAAGAGTGGGGAATAGGTGGTGTACGTAGCAAGGAAGAAGGTAAAAAGCTGGTTGCATAAGACAAACAAGGTGTGCAGAAAGGGTCGAGCAAAAGTAAAAATTGGAAAGAGAGGTGAAGATAAGAGAAGGACAAGTGTGGACGTGTGCTTAATGAGAAGCAAACAACAAAAAATCCGCATTTAGTGATTTTTATCTTTGTATTTAGTTTAAAATTCGACCCATACATTATTTATCATAATATTTTAGACGAACATGTTTCGTTTTAATTTTCAGGAAAAAACTTGAAAACACAGAATCGACATAAGTGCACAATGTCCTCTAAGCATGGTGTTGAATTGATGCCATAACTACATGATGGTCTTGATTTTGATGGATTTGATGATTTGATGTTGATGGTTATATTAACTAGCCAACCACTTTTCTTATCTTCTCACGAATTTCAACAACATTCTCTCTACAAACACACTCCACCAATATTTGTATTCTAGGTTTTAACACATTGTTCATAATTCATAACCTTCAAAATAGTAGTATAATTCATATTTTCGATCGAGTCTAATTTAACACCTTTATAACAAACATAGAAATTTATGATGGTTTGTCATTGTCTAAAGTGGTTAAGAAAAGATAAAACTTAGATGTGGATCTAACTAGTGAAATTAGAATTGATGCTTAACAAATCCTAATCCTTATAGAAATAGCTTTATTAAAACATGGAGTACTTTAATTATTTTCTTTCCTAGAGACAACATGAGTTTAAGTAGCAGAACTCTACTTCAATCCCAACACTTCTTAGATTCGGACACTTAAAAAACTATAAAACACTAACAACATTCTCTTTAAAAAGTACAATAAAAGCCAAAAAAACATTATTTAATGAGTGTGATCTAAAACACTCCATTGAAGCTCAAGTTAGAGCTTCATCAACCGACAAAATCCCTCCACAACCACAGATCTTCACAATAAAACCAAAATCTAAGAAAAACCCATTTGAGAGGAGAAGACATAAAGTCATGTCCTCAGAAAAAGACACATTCTTTGTAGCCTTATTGATCATACTATGGTATTCATCAAACATAGGAGTTTTGCTACTGAACAAACTCTTATTGACAAATTATGGATTTGTGTACCCTATTTTCTTAACAATGTGCCACATGATAGCTTGTACATTGTTTAGTTATGTGTCCATTGTTGTTTTCAAGATTGTGCCTTTACAGAAGGTTAAATCTAGAGCTCAGTTTCTCAAGATTGCAACACTTAGTGTTGTGTTTTGTGCCTCTGTTGTTGGTGGGAATGTTTCTTTGAGATACCTTCCTGTTTCCTTTAATCAAGCTGTGGGGGCCACTACCCCTTTTTTCACTGCATTGTTTGCTTATTTGATCACTTTCAAGAGGGAGGCTTGGTTGACTTATGCTTGCCTTGTGCCTGTTGTTGGTGGTGTTATTATTGCTAGTGGGGTAATTCTCTCTCCTTTTGTTGATTTATTAGTGTTATGTTAATTGTTATCAGTATTTCATATATTGTTTTGTTTGATTTGATCTTGTGGATGTTTTTAGAAGTGAGTGTTGTATATTGTAATATGTTTGAGTTTGGTTAATGTGATGTGCAGCTAGATCATGTGTTTCCTATATTTTTTTTGGTTTTTTTCGGTTTGCACCATTCGTTTTATTCAGGATTCGAGCTGGGTAGGACCACAAGGGCCGCAAATCTCACCCTTCTAAGCTTCCTATGTTTAATTTTTGTTTGGTGTGTTGTTGTCTGGTGATCTAATTCGAAAGATTTGGTATGAGTGTACCTGTAATTAATGGTAATTCTGACTTATCTATTAATTCTGGTTTATTCTCTGGTATGAGTTGTTTTTTGCCATAGTGGTAACGTAGACTGTAGAATGTAGTGACTCCTTTGATGTAGTATTGCTCAATCTTCCCTCATATGTTAGAACTGTTCATTATTGTGTTAAGTAACTCTTGAGCAAGGCTGCCCTATGATGTGACCAAGAGCGCTATTATGGTTTTGTGGGGAGCTTTTAACTTTTATAAATTTATTAGCTTACCCCAAAATCTGAAGTCCTAACCTTTTTTAACCATAGGATGGTTCTACCCATGTATTTGCCATATTGTTTATTTTGAAATTTTTGGGCTCCATAGTTTTTAAAAAAATATAAATTAGCTGCATCTTGCTGCACACTGGTTATTTTGTATTTATCAGAGTGGAGCATCACATGATGTGCATTGATGAACAATTTGCTTCGCAAGCACTGTTATTGTTACTATTAGTATTACATAAAAAGATGAGAGAATTGCATGCAAGGCATTGTGTGTTTGGTACAGAGAATGTAGATATTCCCGAGTCCTTTTTGTCTTTTGAGAACATATACTAAAGGCTAAATTTAATGTCTGCAGCTTTGATCATTACTTGTGTAAGTCAATGTGTACTTTGATTTGGTGGGTTGAAACATTAATGTGATGATTTATGTCTCTTGACAGGGGGAGCCGAGTTTTCATTTGTTTGGATTTCTTATGTGCATAAGTGCAACTGCAGCAAGGGCATTCAAGTCTGTTCTCCAAGGCATTCTTCTTTCCTCTGAAGGGTAAGATTCTGATGCTTTTGGCACAGCCATAATATCTAGAGGGTGGTATTTTTAGAAGTTATAAATACAATAACACTTATAAATTCATGTTGAGGTGCTATCCTGCATTTAGTAAGTTTTAAGTAACACAAGGAGTTCGCAAGATTCCAGAGGGATATGTGAAAATAGCATATCTTTAGTAGAGTTCAGAGGGTGATGCTCAAATAGGTGCAAGTAGAACAATAAGTATCTAGCATCTGCCTGTGACTGCAAACTTCCATGCCTATATAGGGTCCAACTTGAGTTTGATTCTCTGATTGATCTGCCAACTTTTAACCTATTTATAATCACCAAGAACAGTTTTTTCAAGTACTTAGAGGGGATATATATGTACAAAATTCTCTTTTGTTTGCTGTCTATGATTAAATGACAGTCTTCTGAAGTTTTACACAAGTTCTTCTGTTTCATTAACTACTCTGTTTAAATATTTGACAAGTATGGGTAGATATGGTCATGACTACTAGGCACAAATCGGAATATCGAGACTTTAGAAGAGAGTGGTACTTCCCAAATCTTGGACTCAGCACCAAAAAAGCAATGACTAGATACAGGTTTTTGGTGCATCACATTCAAAACCTAACTTTTAACAACTTTTATGTTAAAAATAGACGAGCCATGCTGTCCCAATAGAGGCATATAAATATTTAACTTGACTTGGGCCTCTAAGGTGTTTAAGTGAATTTAGCTTGCAAGGAGACCGCCTACTTTTATAATATAAGTGGATGGTCTTTTCTAATAATTTACGTTCATTATTATACTTTTTGAAAAGAGTAGTAAAAAACGTTCTCCCTTATACAGTGCAAAAACATGACTTTTTGGTGTACATTGGTGTGCAAATTAAGTATTACACAACTTTTATGGAGGTAGCCTTTTTTTTTTTTTTTTGTCATTGAGTTACCCTTTAAGGCATGATAAAACCAGTTTTTGGTGTATATCACCATTTTCTTTGTTAAAAATCTGTTCCAACACTAGGCTTTAATTATAAAAATCAATAATAAGGAACAGCCATTCCTCTGATAGTAGTATGCTGTGTTTTTCTTTCCCCTATGCCTGATCTGTGACAGAGGATTCTAGTATGTTCTGTTTTATCCTGTTGCCTTTGGGTCTATTAGTTTACTCTGACACGCCTTGTAAAACTTGTTCCAGGGAAAAATTAAACTCGATGAATTTGATGCTGTATATGTCTCCTATTGCTGTCATTGCTTTAATTCCTGCTGCGTATACCATGGAGCCCAAAGTACTTGAAGTCTTTCTTTCACTGGGAGTTGAGCATAAGTTCATGCTGATACTTCTTATACTGAATTCGGCACTGGCTTATTCAGCTAATCTAACGAACTTCCTGGTGACTAAGCACACAAGTGCGCTTACACTTCAGGTTTGTATACCCATTTTTATCTTTGTGCCCATTTCTGTCATTTGTTGTCTAACTTACTCGTTCCCAACTTTTCTTTTTAAGTTCGTATTGTTCCTTTAGTTACTTTTTCTGAAATTTTTGTGACATTTTTCCTATGAACTTTTTTCTGAATTTAATGAAAAATTAGTGGAAACCCTTTTAGAGGAAACCCTTTTAGAGTGTCATTTGATTTTAGTATCCAATGGTAGGGTAGCAAATTGGTACTAAGGTATACGTAAAGTGGCGGATCGTCCCAGAAAGATGCTGATTAATTCCATCTTGACTAGTTGTAATTTATAGCATTAACCAAAAGGCAAAGCATAGGAGACAATTGAAGATTCGTACATTGTCTGCAAGAGCTCTGTCAAGTGTCAAAAGAGGAAGCAGCGTATAGCAAGCTGTTTTCTTTCTCCAAAATAAATCTTCTCTGTGATCACAGTTCAGCCTGCCTAATGCATAGTACTCCGTATACTAGTATTTCAGCCTGACCTATTTATGGTTAAAAGAGGTGAAATTAGCTCAATGAAGGGAAATCATTGTTGACAAAATCTTACTAATACTAGCATTAGTAGTATATCAGGCTGTCACTGGCATTGCATAAACATATGCAATGAAGGAAGTCTTGTTATGCTAGCACCAAAAAAGAAAACAGTTTATATTCACTGCATCGCAGATTTATAGCTTATTAGTTTCCTTTTCAGTTCAGACATTTAGAAATATTAAGGCTATCTAAGTCATGTTGTAGTTCCCTCACTCATTGTTGAATGTTTAATGCAATAGGTATTAGGCAATGCCAAGGGGGCTGTTGCTGTCGTAATCTCCATTCTTCTGTTTCGAAATCCAGTTACTGTGATTGGTATTGGTGGGTATACAATGACTGTTCTTGGAGTAGCTGCGTATGGAGAAGCAAAGCGGAGATACAAGTAACCAGTTCTTGATATCGTGCTATTAGTGTTTTTTCCTCTTAAATTAGGTTTTTTTTGTTCATTATGTTAGAGAAAATAGATTAGCTAGGTATTAGTTTATAGGTATTTACATTTATACTATTCCCACTGGTTCTATTTCTTTTATTCCTTTGTATTCTAGAGGGTATATCTCCAATAGAGAGAAGCACTATAGAGGTAGAGGCTTGAGGGTGGTAGGAGGAGAGAGTTTAATTTTTGATGTATTTCGCGTATCAACCTAGTTTATTGTGAGAGAGGCTTTATTGAGCAGTCATTGTTGTTATGCTAAGCTTATCCCCATTTCGATGTGATTACTTCTGTCTCTTTGTTATGCTAAGCTTATCCCCATGCAGAGAAGTCCAGAGCCAAGAGCTCCTGAATCAATCTTGCTTCTGGCTTCAGATATTCATTGAAGAAAGCTATGAGCCAACCAAAAGGGTTAAATTTTTCTTTCCTTTTGCTCATAATACGAAATATGTATTCACATCTTTACGAGTTCTTGTAGACAATCCCTTGAAGATTATGTAAATGACAGTGAGGAAAAGATTTGTAGAATCGCCGATTGCGTCAAACCTCAGCTCCACTTACTAAGGAACCATAGCCATCATCTTTGTTTAGAAGCGTTTTCGTTAAGAGGAATGCACTTTAGGATGACATCCAAAGGCATGCAACAGCTTCAATAAAGATGCTTCATGATTGCAGCTACCAGCATAAGTGCACATTGCAGAACTGCCCAGAGACTACTGTGAGTGCTTGAATCATAACTGTGGCAACTAATATGCCAATGAACATCTGATTGCTGAACATACACCTAAAGACATTTATCTTCTGGGTTTGAGGTCTGAAGTACAAAACTAAAAACTTAAGTTAGCTCATGTTTGCAAAATCGTTCTTGTTCTTGGTAAAGCGCAATGGTCACATCATACAGATCACAGCCCCACTCGTTCACAAGTTCAATACATACCACCATCTCATAAATTATTATAAGCAAAGGTTCAATGTTAGCTTAAAATTAATCTTAGTCACAAATTGAGTTAAAGGGGTTACCGGTGTAAAAAAAAAATGACCACTTTAAAGCGGTTAAATTTTAACAGTAAAATAGAAAGTCTAATGCAAGACTTTCTGCCTGCATATAGATACCCTTTGGCTTCTGGAGTTGGCAAAATTAAAGGAATTTATCGTGCGTAATGTGGACATGTAGTTACGTTTCTGAGAATAGGAATAACAAAGGGGATATCCGGCGTGAAACTGAAGTAACTGAAGCACCCACACTTAGCTCCTACAGTGAGAGCTGCCTCAGGATGAGTCAGGGCAATTTTAGGTAAGAACTGGATAGTAAACTGGAACAAAAAATTACTTTAGTTCTTTCACTTGAACCATTTAGCTCCATCCAAACGCTTGTAGGACCAATAGCTGATACAGTAAGAAACGGTGCGTAACTTCAAGCCAACCAGACCACCTAATGTATCAGCGGAAGTTGTTTCAGTTCCACATTGTTGTCATTCTCAGACCTGCTCTGGACCAGTAGGTAGGGCATCATAGCCATCATGCTCATGCTGAGAAGGTCTTTTGTCAACAGGAATGCACTTCAGAATGACAGCCAATGGCAGACCAACTGCGCCGATTGCAATGCTGAGCAACCAAAGCTTCCAGCTTAAGGGTACAGTGTTCGCAAAAGTACCCAGAAATTCTACTATGATTGCTTGAAATGCAACTGTGGCAACCATTATGCCAATGAATATCCAGTTGCTGAACAGGCCACGGAAGATATTTAGCTTCTCCATCTCACGACTATTGATTTCATTGAACACCTGATGCAGCATTGACCGAAAGACAGGTAAGGTTGAAGGGTGTTAAGTACCCAATTTTAGCATATCCCAAAGCTGAGATAATAACAGCAGAATGAGAATGCAGTAAACCTCCAGGCAGTACAAGAACAAAAATCTTAGAAAACATAGCAATGTTTTTTCCTTCTTTAAGGGAGGGGGAGGGGCCGCTGCTTAATGGCAGGACAATTGACGAACAGTAAAAGAAGCTGATAGACTAGTAAAGAGGAATAGACCTACCTGGCAGAACACGAAAGTGTTGAATATGAATGTATTCAGAACAGCATGCGAATCTGAGCCGCTAAGGCCAAGTATGCATTTTCCATCAAAATTTAGAATAGCAAGGATAGTGAACTGATATATACTTTGGCCAAGGATATTTCTCCACATAACCTTACTAATGAAATTTGTATTTCGTCTAATTGGACATCTTTCCATGAGAGCATCATTTGGTGGTTCTGTAGCTAGGGCCAAGGCACCAAGAGTATCCATAATCATGTTGACCCACAGCAATTGCACAGCTGTCAAAGGAGCAGATCCTGGAAGAACCTCCAACATATTACACGAATTGTAGAAGCATATTGCAATTGAAAGATATCTAAATGAAGTGATTGACTAACCAGAAATGCATGCAGAAACGAAATTGATCATAAGCGCAACAATGTTGACTGTCAATTGAAACTGCACAAACTTTTGGATGTTCACATAGACCGCTCGTCCCCATTTAGCTACATTTACAATGGTTTTGAAATTATCATCCATAATAATGACATCAGCGCTTTCCTTTGCAACCTGCAAATGTGAACACATGGTATTACAAAGCAAACCAGGATAATCTCCACATTCAACTCTCAATCGTTAATTTGAAAGCTACGAGGTGGTTATAGTGCATCTGAGAACTCAACTACTTTGAAGCTTTAGACGCAGGCTTTGGAAACTACAATGATTTGTCTATGAGCCTTTTTGTTAGAGATAGACATGATACTTGCAAGGTGCTCAATAAAAGATGATTGATATGGCGGCATTTCAAGCAGGCAAATAAAAGGTCAATAGAAGAGGCAACTTAAGACAGTAGTAATGGCATGTAGAGCACTGTCATACATGGAGACCACCAGAATGGGAATGTGAAACCAATGAAGCAGAATTTTAAGAAAAAGTCACGGCAACAGGAAAACTAGGCTCTACCTTTATAATTACGAACTAAACAGACGACTGGCAAAGCCTAATCTTTCTAGTAGACAACTACTAACTTATTCTTTTCTGCAAGCATAAAAATTTCACTTCCCATCACCTAAAATGGATCAAGGCACAACAGAAGCATCTTTAGAATGACAAACCTCTGTTCCTGCAATGCCCATAGCTAGTCCAATATCAGACTCGTGCAAGGCAGGCGCATCATTGGTTCCATCACCTGTCACAGCAACCACCTCCTCAAGCTTTCTCAGAAACTTCACCAATGTGTGCTTGTCTGATGGCAGAGATCGGGCCATTACCTAACAATCAAAAAGAATCTCAGCTTATTAGAAACATGCCGCATGAAACCCCTGTGACCAACCCAGAAAATGGGATAAATATACCTGGATCCTCGGTATGATCTCTTTCATCTGCTCCGGAGACATATTACGAAATTCTGGCCCTTCTATGGCAACACCATCTTCTGTAAGTATACCACATTCTTTAGCTATGGCCTTTGCTGTATTGATGTTGTCACCTGTGACCATTCGCACAATAATCCCTGCATCTAAACATGTCCGGACAGCATTCTTGACCCCAGGACGAACTGGATCCTTGATTCCAACAACTGCGACAAGTGTATAGCCTTCTTCAGGTATGTAGCTTTCATCACATCCATCATCCATGTCTTTGAAAGCCAAGCAGAGAGTCCTCAAGGCTTCAGACGCAAAATCATTTATGACATGCGTTATCACCTTTACTTGCTCACCAGACAAATCAACAGACTGTCCAGTGTGATCAACCATTCTATTGCACATGCCTAAAACTATTTCTGATGCACCTTTGCAGAAGGCTCGGTAGCTACCATCAGGGAGAGCGACAAGCACAGACATTTTCTTTCTGACAGAACTGAACGGCGCTACATTTTTTATCTGATATTGCTGGCGTAAGGCATCAAAATCACCTCCCAGAAGCAGTCCAAGTTCAAGCAATGCTGATTCTGTAGGCTGGCCCAAAATAGAAGTTTTTCCATCATAATCTTTCACCACCTCTGCCCCTGTATTCAGGAAAATAGCTTGTAAAAGGGTGCTGAAGACACTCTCAGATGTCTCTGATTTCACATTGTCTACTTTTATCTCTTTGTTTCTGCCAGATAACCAAATCTTATCAACGATCATATGGTTTGTTGTGAGCGTCCCAGTCTTATCCGTACATATTGTAGTGGCGGAACCCATTGTTTCACAAGCAGAAAGATGCCTTACCAGTGCCTTATCACTCATTAATTTTTTCATCGCAAAAGCAAGGCTAAGTGTCACTGCAAGTGGAAGTCCTTCAGGAACTGCGACAACAATTATAGTCACTGCAGTAGCAAAGTAGTTAAGGAGCTTCATCGCATCACCTGAAGACCAATGACTAAACTCATGACGAAGTGCTTTGTCCACTAAGAACCTAATAGACAACACTAAGAAAGTCAGCACCGCAAACACCAATCCGATTTTTCCAATTATAGTAGCAACTCCATTTAGCTTCACCTGCAAAGGTGTTTCATCATCACCCCCGTCACTCAGAGTCTCCATTAGATGTCCCCATTCAGTCCTCATACCAACAGCGGTCACAAGCATTGTCGCTGACCCATCTTGTACTTTAGTCCCAGATAAAAGAAATGGCCTGTCATGATCTACGTAAACTGGCTCACTTTCACCCGATAAGCTTGACTCGTCAATCAATAAGTTATAGCCAGAGATAAAGATTCCGTCAGCTGGAACAATATCTCCAATAGAAAGATGTACAATATCTCCAACAACCAAATCATAAATGGACACCTTCTGCCTGCGTCTATCTCTTGTCAACTGAACGAATATCTTCTTCTTCTCCTTGTCCAGATCTCTGAATTGCAATGATTGTTTATAGTCACTGACTGCTGTAACCATGACAACCAAGACTATACTCAGAAGAATGCCCGTACCATCATACATACCTTTAGGTAGCCCCTCTGTACCAATCCCCACCCCAATTGAAACCACAGCACAAACCATCAGAATAATTAATGTTAAGTCATGAAGCGCTTCCCACACAAACGTCCAGAATCCTCTAGGAGGCTTTTCAGTGTATCTGTTGGGTCCATAGATTTTTTGCCTACGAGGTGCATCACTGGATTGAATTCCTTCTTTAACGGATGCAGATACCTTCTTTGCGATTCCTTCAACACCCCCATGGGTATTGAAGCTTTTTGTATCATGGCCGCGAATAATTGATGCCAATTCTTCTGCTTCAATTCCAAAGCCTGCCTCTTGGGTTTCCTTCGAAAGCTTGTACACAGTTCTACCAGCTGTAACAACAAATTTGAATTATGCTAAGCAAATCTCGAGGAATAGATACCATGTCATAGAGATAAAAACCGGAAAACTGCGTACCATCACTAAAACGAAGTGCCGCTTTATGCACCATGAGAGCAACCCGTATTTCCTGTCAAACAGGAAGAAACAACATAATGCAGCTGAATACAAGCATCTTGGTAAGCCTAACTTTAACACACAGCAACTAAATCTTCAAGTATTCCTGATTGGATAAACAAACAACCTTCAGAACATAAAAACTGAACCAAAAGTAAAATGGCAAAGCTACATAGGTCTATAGGCTTTCTAAATAAATTCGCCATTGCTTGGTCAGCAAAAATCACGAATAAAAGAACCAAACACATTGGAAAGCATACATTTGGAGCTACAGGCGACTACTCGAGATTGGACTCCTCTGTTGGGTATCAGGTCTTTGCTCAATCAATCTTTTAGGCTTTTACTCCAAGTTCCTTATTCAGTCTGATACAATGCTTATATAGCTTAGCTTCCACTCTTTCATTAGATCAACCTACTAATGATGTAGATAGAGGATCATCTGAGAATTCAATGGACCAACCTAAAGTTATAACACGAATTCCATGTATTTTAAAATAAATTGGCAAGCAATTGAACAAATGTAAAGCCGACTGCTTATGACATCTGATTTACATGATTAAATTAGACTCAAGAGTATATTTTTCACAATTTATTTAGTGGCAAGCCAGAAGAGTTGTTCAAATCCTTCAAAAAAAAAAAAAAAAAAAAAGACGAGTTGTTCACTATACATTGAATCTGTTTCATCTTCATGGTTCAGGAATTAGAGGTCAAACTAGGATGCTAAACTCCAGCCCTTCATAACTCCTCCACCATTTCAGCTCAGACATTACTGATTTAACAAAATTTCCTTTATCACCGAAACAGAACCCGATCCATCCAACAACATTATTGAAGAACAAAGGAGAACCTGTCCTACGATCCCATGAATTTCGAGTGATAAGTCATGCCACCAAAGAGTTCAGAGAGGATATAATTAATCCTCCAAACTCTAGCTCATGTCATCTTCTACTCTAGTTGCACCTCGAGAGGTCACATGAACCCTCCAATACATAAGAGTAACAGAAAGTTTATAGTACAGACATCACTGTTAGCATTCAGCAGTGGATGAAAGGTTCTCTTGTTTTCATTTTCTTTCTGTATGTAAGAGGATAAAGGAACCAGTTAAGAGCATGATACAAGAACTTGAAGGCAACATGTGAGAATACACAGACAATATGACTTTGATTAACATGTTGATCTGGAACAGTTATGGTCAAACACTCAAACTGTTATACTTAAGTGACATTCTGCATGAAACTGCGGAAGTGTAAGAGAAGTCGGAAGCAATAGAGTAAACCTGCTCCAACATATATCTGCAAACTTCCATAGTTGTGAAAAAGTAATGCATGCACTATCTAGTAAAGGTCCTTATGGCTCAACAGGCACTCCATAAGGTTGATCATCCAATGCTCCATGCATATGTACTAAACTCTAAGTCATGTCCCAATGCTTGTAGTGAGTTTCCTGTAACTTCTTTCGACAATTTCTCGATGTCTGATAGATGAAGGAACATATATGTTTCATTTTTGCCTATCCCAAGTCCCCACAGAAGTTATCGGTGAAAGGATCAACTAACTATATCCTTCTCTTAATTAAAAAGAGGGTTACACAAAGATTTATGATGATAAGTGAAATTATGTTACTTTAGATTAAAGCGAGGGCACATAATATCTTCATTATATCAATACATCTAATTATTAGTGTGTGGCACTTCTATTAATTGTGATTCATTCACTACACTTCAGTTCAAGAGTCGATTGGAAATGACCTTTCGGTGTTATTACAATGCATAGGTAACGTTACGTATAACCAATCCTCCATACCCCTTCCGACGGAGTTTTTTTTATATACATTGGGTAATAATGTTGTGATTGTAGACTTGTGGTAGTAGTTCTAGAGACAATGTCAGCCCAGACCATACACTGCCTACTTCTGGACAGAATACAGTTTATGCATGTAGTACGCATCTCTAATCTTATGATACCCGTATTGACGGATAATAAGGCAATACTTGCGACAGTGGTACCTAAATGCTAGTGCAAGTTACAACAATAGGTAATGGGGCCAAAACTAGGTGAGGACAATAGAATTAAATTTGGCACTTTAATGAGACAAAATATGGTCACATGATCACTATCAAATCCAAAAATTAGCTCACTAGCCACAGCTTGTACGGACGTGGTTGATACAGGACCAGATGTCCATACTCTCATCTTCACTA
Organism: Corrigiola litoralis; assembly: GCA_901111285.1. Taxonomy (NCBI): domain Eukaryota; kingdom Viridiplantae; phylum Streptophyta; class Magnoliopsida; order Caryophyllales; family Caryophyllaceae; genus Corrigiola; species Corrigiola litoralis. The sequence continues at coordinate 37,149 of CAAKMY010097944.1, read as the reverse complement.
TCCCAGAGAACGTTCAAGGCAATTTCCTAGGATGTATCTGTGTGCATTTTGGTAGATGAGACAAGTTACATAGATTTGGAATCTCAGGTCAGTTTCATTACTAGAACTGATACCCCTCTGGCCTCTCCTTGTTGGCAACTGTATCACCGTGGATATAAACTATGAAACGCAAATTTTTAGAAAAGTCCGTCTAGACAATTAAGTTTCCTCCAAACAAATCAACTCAAACTTCATCAAATGAGAGATTTATAACCCTTGTTAGATCAGCATGACTCCGTCTGTTTTAATAATAGAAAAAGTTGTCTCTCAAGATTTGTGATTATGAAAAGAGACGATTGAATTCTAACTTAAAAATTAAATAGTCATAAAGTGGCCATTTTTTGTAATTGTAACAACCCATTCTGAGCCAAAGAAAATCACTTCAAAACAATATAATTTGATCTCAAATTAATGGTTTCATACAAAACAATATATGGGGCAGAAGCTCATATGTAGAGCTCCAGAATAGGAAACTGCATTGAAATTTCTCGGTGCACCCACATGCTCCCACCAAGGCATGCAATCAGTAGAAACTGGGACATCATGATATAAATTCTTTTTAACGGCATGGAAGAAAGAAAGTGAGGCTAAAGACTAAACTGTCAGAGATATATAATTAAAGAATGAGGACGTGAAATTATGAATGTAAGGAAAATAAAGTAGGAGAGCACCGTGGTTTTCATAAAGTTACACCAGAATACGTTGACAACTTGACAGTAATCGTAAGCAGTGACTTAATCAAAATAGAAGTGACAACAACTGCAAAACGCATACAAAAAAAAAAAGAAAAGAAAAGTAGCTCCACTAAGTTTTGTTGTAAGCCTGTAAGGTGTCTGTAAGATACTAAGATCCAACCATGGTATCTCTAAAAAGTTGCAAAGTCTACAGGCTTGCATCCTAAACCACTTAAAGGAAAAATGTAGCGTTGACATAGTAAAGCATCTACTTCTACGACAAGCGAAAATCACATAGCAACAAAGACAAACAAGTAAGAGTCTCGCTAATTGCGAGGTTTAGCGAGGCAGATGTACGTAGCCTTAACCTTAACGAACTGTTAGTCTTCTATAAGCAAATGACATGATACAGGCATGCACAATGTAGGATTTTCAGCTGCCTTCTATATGTAAAAAAAGACATTCAAAGTTGAGCTCTATCAAAAACATAAATATACAATGATTATACAGACTAATTCTTAATTTTGCTTTATTGATCATCTTTTCCATTTGGACCAACTATGGTATAATATGTTGTCAGTCCCGGCCCTGGTGCAGGGCGAGACTGGGCGGCCGCCCTAGGCCCACGGCTAAGCAGAGCCCAATCCTTGCTCATATTGTTGTTAGGTGATTCAAATTATAAAAAAAAGGTTTTAAAATGGAAACAAGAGAATTAAGGAGGAAGCTTTGTATGTTACTGTTTTACAACAAATGCTCCAATCTCACGCATATTCCCTAGACTAAGGCAAATCATTAATGACTTTTTTAATGTTTCCCAGATTTCAATCCTTTCCCATTTTACAAGATATTGTTACTTTGTGGTATATGCTGACTAAAACTTTAGTTAACATACAGAATGACCATGATAAACAAACTAAATTTATATATTAGAAAAAGGGCCCCACAGTCAAATAATTCTATTCTTCATTTGTATTAATATCTTTTAACATACATAATTATATATGGATCCGAAAAATTAGATATGAAAAATGTTTTGGAATACTTTAGATTTCAATAAGTCTATTTCAATTATACACTTATGAGCTATTAGGGCCCTTAATTTTGCTTCGCCCTAGGCCTTCAAAATGCTAGGACCGGCCCTGTATGTTGTATCAAAGCAACAATTAGTATCTAAAGATATACTATATGTTGATGGAGCGTCCAAATTAAAGTTCCTCCCTCGATAACCATAACCAAGTTTTCCCGTGTCCCAAAGGTTCAAAAGGAAAATTAGAATCAAATATAATTCAAGTGTTAGACTCTTAATTATCCTATGCCGCCTCAAAGGATCATATAATAATTAGATTTCTATCAGAAAAAATTGTTTCAAACGTGTCATCACAATGTCACATAGTACTTAATTCTAATGTCTTACTATCTATTCTTTTGTCGAGAAAGAGAAGAGGGGACTTCAAACTCGAAACCTTGTGTAGTTATGTATTATTATCTCCAAGTTTTAATATTATTGCATTTTCATGGTCTCGAATATAAAATTTATGATTAAGCTTATGTAAAATCGTTGTGTTCTAAGGTATTTACATGACATGTCTTTACAAAAAGTTAAAATCATCTAGAATTTTTCAAAAGGTCAATAAAACTTCTAAAAGTTCTAATTTAGTAAACTTCTCAAAAATTCCTAAATATTTTTTCAAAGCACAAAAGAATTCTCAATAATTCTTGAAAGTTTTCGAAATTCCGTAAAGCTTTCGAAAGTTAGAAAAACTCTTATAATAATACTCCGTATTATTATGTAAAGAATAGAGCATTTATCCGTACTTCTTACCCTAAAAAATATTTACGGAGTACGGAGTACCTTTCATGAGGAAGCCGCCAAAAATATAGGTGACTTTTAGAAGGAATCTACCAAGCTGACACCAATGCACCGTCAATTGTGACGCCACACTTTGAAATAGATACTCTTCTCAGAGTAAAAATAAGCTTTTGACTTTCTGCGTCCTAGTGTATACAGTATTTATCACCAATGGTGCCGTTTTCCTCTCAAACGAAATATGTCGCTACTTCACTCCATTTCTCCTATACTTTTTGAAATAATATTATTCTCCCTTTAAATCAACGGGAGATTACAAGATGCAATGACAGTGAGGATGAATTATCGTGATATTGGGTGTAAAATTTCTTCATATATATACTTAAATAGCAAGAAATTAATATTGAGTCGTACTCATGAGAAGAAACTATGTGGAAATATTTGATGAGCTAAGAACTATGTAGTGGTAGTATTCTTATGGTGCGCACTAGATAAAACCTTGTCCCATGACTCTAGCCAACTCGTGAACCACTGAGATCGTATACTTGGATTAGAAAATATCTAATGATATGATTTTCCCAATTAGAAGAGTCATTAAATGTGGTATAATAGTGACTACCAAAGTCATATTTTGATGTCATTTTTAACAATTTATATCTTGTAAGAAAATTTGAGCTCAAGTAGAGCGAAAAATAGTTGCCATAGTCGTACGTCATACCCACTCTTGATTAAAAAATCGTCAAGATTCACATTTACATATTTAACAAGAAACAAAAAAAGAAAGAAGATTAAAACAATGCAACTTTCTTCCGTACAGAGTCCGGCAAATTGAAAACTACGTGCTACGAAATCTCTTTCAAGCCAAACTAAATGCGTAAAAATGCTACGGAGTAGTAATGAAGATGACAGGAACGTAACTCAACTAATGGTCAAACTTTCAGTTGGAGACTGTTTCGTATTTAAAGCCAACATTTCTAACTTTTGACGATTGGCACTCATTCTCAAGAGTAATGGCATAGAAAGTGCATGTCATGTCATTAGACAATACAATTGGAGACTTCAGACCAAAAAAAAAAAAAAAAAAATACAATTGGAGACTACGTATTCGAATATATTTTCAACTATCTTCGTGTATTCTTAATAATAATCTTTTGTCTATTTTATAGTGAAATTTCTATGCATCCTATAAAATGAAATACTAGATATTTTAATTCTTTGATATGTAAAATTGCCAAATTTGTTAAACGTTCATAAAAATACTACACTAAGATAATCTTTATACAACTCCGAGAGTACGTCTATATGTATTTTCGAATGTATGTTCACCTATATTTTCATGTATCTTTAATACGAAGTATTAGTTAGTTGCGTACATAGTGAGATTTGTGTACGTCTTATATAATGGAAATGTGTAAAACTTTCACTTTATGATATGTAAAGGTGCATAAAACTACTCAAAGATAAATTTATGTGCTCGAAATGTATTTTTGTAGGTATCATTGTATTGACCTTTGTAGCTCCTATATAAGGGAGCGATAAGAAATTAAGAAAATATAATAACCTGGATAGTACGAGCAGCTTGTGAACGTTTACTAAGGTTGGCAACATTGCGGAAGCGACGGCGGCGGTTTCGAATGATCAAGCCAACGGCGGTCCTCCACCGCTTAAGTGCTTCGTCAGATGGGTGTTTCTCAGTCAAGTTAAAGTCCTCCAACAACCTCTTCTCCATTTTGTAGGAGAGACTAGAGAGAGTGGTGTAGCTCACGGCGGGAGTGCTCCGGCGTCGGAGATACGGAGGTTGGAAAACGAGGGAAAATAAAAATGGTAGGGAGTATGGGAAAAGAATGAGACTGTAGTAAATTGGTCTTAAAGTTTTATAAGGGCTGGTCCAATTACTTGCGCCCACGTGCAACACGTCTGTTGGTCTTCTTTGACATTATTTAAAAGGATTAACTCGGCCCGTCTTTTAGGAAGGTTCAATTTCCTATGCTGATGTGCTACGTAGGGCACTACGTACATCCTATCTCACGACTTGAGCTGTGCAATGGTGTGGATCTTCAATCTGACCCGCTCTTTTAAAAATGGTTCGTGAGTTCGTGACCCATTATGTCGTTTTATGGGTCTGGTCATTAACGGGTTTGAAAGCGTCATGATAGGTCAAGTTGAAAAAAACTAATATGAAAAGTTGTGATACATATATAACGTTCGGTGATACTCTAGTTGTGTCCCGCAATTTTTTGTCAAAGATCTAGTCAGCTCCAAACCAGTCTCGTTGAACCGAACTCCTCACGATTTTTGATAAGGAAGTAGACTAGATATCAAATGAGAGTCGAATTCCACGTCTTATAATCGGAATAAGAATGGTAACGTTGTTGCATAGCTCAAATCTCAAAATATATGTTTGATAGGTAATTTGGTGATATACTTAAAATGTGGTAAGTCAAAATCGAGATAAGTCTCTGATTTCTTTCTACACTACAACTTTTTTGTTTCATTTTGAAAGCTTAATTCAATAATTTACCATCTCACACTTTATAAGAGCGAACAATGTGGGCATTGTTATATAATTGAAGTCGTTTGGCTTCTCGTAAGTCGTAAGTTGTAAGCCATAGTATGAAGAGGGAGCAACATGTCATCCAAAAACAAAAGATAAGACCGAAAAATGCGGTAACTAGTGGATGGAGCGTGAAAGATGAAGATTAGGAAAGGTATGGGCTTCAATGCTAGTTGAAAATAAAGCCGAGGCCTTAAAAAAGGTAGTGATGGTGGAATATGCTCTTGGGTTTGTCAAATTTGCCTAATGAAAGTATTGCTGTTACCATTCACTCCAGAAATCTCTTAGAATGACTGCAGGAATAGTCAGTCAAGGATATCAAATCGTCATCAGACATCAGAGATTCAGAGTTGCCCAGTGCACCCGGATATTACGGCCAAAGCGAAGAATCTTGAAATATGGTAATGATAGTAAACCAACAGTTCAGGAAGCTCATGCTTTGCGCAACAGAAGCGTGCAGAATTACCCTGAACGCATGAAATTAGTACTCCTAGTTCATAGTTCTTTCTGTATCTACTGAGTTGTGCAACCAAAAATGAAAATATCAACATACAGAAAAAGATGGAAAATTACTGGTGCAAGAACTGGTTCCAATAAACACAGCAGGAAAGACCCCCTTTGCCTCAACCAAAGGGGAGCGCAAAACATAGAGGCAAGACTTTCAAAAAGCATATGAACCAGTCAGAGACACAAAGTCCTAGGCGAGTTGGCGTGGCCGATTCAAATAAACCATGTCAAACAACCATCATAATAGATTTTATAAGCACAGATCTCCAGCTCATGATAGGAGCCAATTCATCCATAGCATGGCAAGTAGTAAATTAAGTGGAGCTTGAACATATGCCACAACTGCTACCTCATGCTATCTTACAACAAAAGGATCGAGCAGTCCACAATATTTAACCAGGTCACCGAGACTAGTTCTCCAGAACGCCGTCTCTCAAAAATAATGCTAAACTTGGGAGTAAGCTGGTCAGCAGTCAGCCTTCACATAGGAAGTGCAAAACTTAGCAGAACTCTGCCAGTTAATCTCACTCATCCACCTTGAGACACCATTTCTTGAAGTTTCTGCAGCCAGTTTACATACTGACTTTCTTCCTTTTTATGCATGTGTCTTAGAAGAAAATTCATTAGGCTCTCTCCAATCCCCCTCGCTTTCAAGTACTCTTTAAATGCATTTTGAAGTTGTGGATCCAAATCCCTAAAAGTAGAACAGAAAATGGGTATCATTATGCTTGATGCATCTAAAACACATTTCTACTAGTTCAATTGCAGAGAAGTTGGTCCAAATAACATCTTATTTCCAGAGAATAAAATCTCCAGATTCTATGCAGTGGTAACGAACCAAAAACATTGCATTCCAACTACTCTCAAAACAAAATGCACATGGATGAGCAGACATAATCATAAAAGTTCACTCTAAATGACAAAATGACCATAATTGCAAGTTAACAACAATTAATTATACTTGAAGAAACTGTATGCAGCTATAGCATAAATTAGTACTGAATTTTTTTTGAAATCAAACATGACATAATTTTGTGAGGCAATCCTTCAGATATTTCTATATTTGACTTTTTCTTTGAGCACAGTAATTGACAATTTCTATCATATGAAACACAGATTTACCTGAACACGGGGCCTGTGTAATATCTAAGACCTGTAGAGCTTGTTGATGGGAGATAACGTGCAGAATAGATGTCAAACCGAGGGCCATCATAATTTCCATTGCAAACTCCACAATCAAACTGTAAGATAGAGCTTAGGCCCGGTTTTTTAACGCAGACCTTCATGTTCACAGGCCTTGGGTATGCATCCTCTTCTGTATATTCTGGCCCAAGTAAAGCTGACACGGCAACTTCTTCACCGTTATCACAATTCTTTCTTAACACTACATCCTGAGAATGCGGTGCATCCCATTCCAAAGTGAAATCTCCGGGAGAACCAACTTCAGTATTCTGCGCCCACAAGATGATGTAAATTTTTAGAAAAGGCATATCCTTTACAAGAGAATGTTATGGTCGAAGCTACACGAATTCTTAATGATAGTGTCGTATTGATATCAAGGAAGCTACTGAGAGCAACACAGAACAATAAATAGCTAATGGTCAAGTATCAGGACATCTTTGCAACTCTCCCCCCCCCCCCCAGCATTGCAAGTCAAAAACCATCAGCAGGATAAGATCCTGAAATATACCCCCCCATATTTCTGTGCAATGTTCTCAGACAGTCATGAAGCGTCGCAATTTCATTAGCAATCTGTTTCTCAGGAGCGCATTGAGAATGTTAGGGCCAAGAAAATAAAGAAAACAGTAAAATGTAGCATAGATAACTTGTTTCGATGAATATTAGCAGTGGATTGTTTCCTGCTTTCGGGTAGGAGAGGGGGGCATAAAAGTAAAATAAATTGTCCTAGTGAAAGTTCTGGTATAATGGTACATAATGTAACAGCAAGTAATCGACATCCAAAAAGTAAGCTCGCATCAATATCTATTCAAGCTATGCATTGAGTTAAAAGTCATATCAGCAACTCTTTCAACCTCATCCAGAAACCGCTTTATGATTATGATGATATGTATTTATGATAATTAGGGTCTGCAATTAGTTAAATTTTCCTATCAAAGGTGAAACCTATGCAAGTAACTCTTCAAAGCAAACCCCCAAACCTACAAATAGGATTTATCCCTTCTCCCGTTCTCCTCCTGTGTTTAGAGAGAGACAAATATAATACACACTGCATTAGATATCCAACTCTCTAACAAATAACACAATCGTCCTCTATACAGACATTCACATTGTTTGAATGACGGGATTTGCTGGAAGGCGGACAATAACGAGAGTGAGCTAACCAATTCCCTTGTTTGGAAGGAGGCATCCATTTTAACTCATTCTCTAACAAACCAAATCCCTCCAAAATTGGAGGGAAAGTGGAGGCCCACTTCTGTCCTCCCTTCCCCTTTGCTCTTTTTCCGCCCACTCCCTCCCTCTATACTAGCTATCCAGACATACTATATTACTATTAACCAAGGGAAAAAGGGGCGTAAAAATGAGCTAATCACGAGGAACATCGCTACCACAATATCACCGTATTTGACTCACTCAATCAGTTCATGTATGAAATCAAACTTGGCAGATGGATGACATTCACCTCTTCACTCCATAGTTAACTAACATTAATCGATAAGGCACTCCTGACTCCCCTAGAGCAACAAAATACCAATGTCTTTTCCCCCTATTGGATCATTAGAGACACAAATGCATTATCAGTTAATGGAGCAGGAAGAGGAGGGGGGGGGGGGGACTTAATCTCAATGTTACCATTACGCTGGGTAAGTAAACCCGGCACCAAATGTACACCGCCACTCTGGTACCTCAATGCTAACCACTACGCTAAGATCACATTGGCGATATAAAATACTAACTAAAAGGCACCAGTGCACCACAACCATAGATGATTACCGCAGTTTTGCCAACCAATACTGGTGATTCTGTTGTGTAAATTTATCTCTCCCACTTCATCGTTCCAACAACAGCAATATTTGAGCATAATATAGTCAGTAGTATAGTCTATTCAGCAAAGTAACATTCTTGCAAAGCATCCGAGCAAGGTTGGCCGAGTGGTTGAAACTTGAAAGTCCAACCTGCCTAGGGAATTAGGATTGTCTTCGAACTCTCAAATCCCCTCTCCCGCAGTATTAGCTGCTCCAATATACCCAAAAAAAAGAACATTCTTGCAAAGGCGAGGAGCAAGGTTGGCCTAGTGGTCGAAAGTTCAACCTACCTAAAGATTCTCCAAGTTCGAATCCTCATATCCCCTCCCCGCAGTATTAGATACTCAAATGTACTTTAAAATAGAAAACATTCTCGCAAAGGAGAGGAGCAAGGCTGGTCTAATGGTCGAAACTCGAAAGTTCAACCTGCCTAAGAGCTATCATGGGTTCGAATCCTCATAACCCCTCCTCGCAATATTAGCTACTCCAATGTATGGACAAAAAAAACCATTGTTGCAAAGGAGCAGAAAATGTCCAAACATAATAATTAGGCACATACTACTCAATGTGGTCTGATAAAATAGAGTGACACGTGGAATAAAGGGTGAGTACCTGAAAGCAGGGAGAGGAGAGCTCGTGGGTGATCTCAGACTGCAGGACTTTGAGCAAATCCAGGCCTTTGGCTTTCAGGGCTTCCCTCTTTCTTATTGCTTCCCATGCTTTCACTCTCCTCATTCCTCTTTGTCGACTGTGATTGTCTTGTTTCCAGTTTACAGTTTTTCACACGTCTGTACAATGGGCTTTTTTCTGCTTTAATTTTGGCATTTTTCAATTTTTTCTAGTTACATGGTCACCTAGACCTGGCAAATGGGTCATTCGGGTGTTTAAGTCGGGTTGATTTGGTTCGAGTAATTTTGTAGTACATTTTGCAACAAATCAATTCAATTTGAGGAATTGAAATATTTTGAGTAAATTTGGATGGAGTCACTTTAAATCTGGTCAATCTAAATTAGGTCACTTCGAGTTTGGTTAACTTCATGTTGTTCAAACACCGGGTAAATGTCGAATCTAACTCGAATCAGTTCAAATCATCACAACAATATTACGAGGTATATAAGAATTCTATCATTTTTATTTTTCGATGGTTAGTTTGCTACTGATTTTAAATCATGAGTGTGCTTATATATGTGTGTTCAATTGTTGAAGTGGTTTATTTAAAAATAAAATAAAAAATAACCTAAGATGAGGTAGTATCTTAAATTTCCCGCCTACTCCATTAGCAAATAAGGCTATGGTATCCATTGGGATTTGAACTATGTCAAGTCTTCAATTTGTCTACACAAATCAATAAATAAAGGATTAATATACAAGTGAAGGTGATGCCCTAAATATGAGAGGTGAGACTGTGAGAGCATGAAGGGGATCAAAAGTAGAATTTGACACAATCACACAAGTTTAATATTAAACTTGAAATATATAAAGCTCTTAATACATGAGATCATATGTGTATTAGGAGCTTACAAGACACTTAGTAGAGACTATTGTATAGGTTAAAATCCCCTAAAAAAACCTTAAATATATCTTTTACAAAAGGATCGGGATTTGAATTTGTACCTATTGGTTACTAGTCTTTATTACCACTGACCATTACTTATGTACCCTAACTATGGTGATATTTGATGTTTTGATAGATTAGGGCAAACAGATTTATTGATTATGAGTCCGCCCTCCGCCCCACCCTTATAGCATGTAATAGGGCAAATACCCTAAATTTAAGTTTTCGATGTTCTGGTAAAATCGTTTAAAACTCGATTTTCAACTTCACTCAATTAACAATTGAGTCAAGCTTGAACACATTAATATATAAATTAGCTAAACTTGAACACAATTTTAAACTTGACTTAAAGCTCAATAATCTAAACCAAACTCAATAAACTTATGCAAAATGAGCATATAGTACTCAATCAAGCTCAATTTATCTACAACTATTCTTATGGTGTTCGAATCATTTTGTGAGATCGTCTCACTTTCTCGATAAACTAAAACCTCATAACACAATTTTTTAAAACTATGCTCCCAAAATCATAAATTAAAGGAGCTCAAAAAGTAACACTCTACTTTTTTATGAACCAAATGTACTTTCAACAAGTTTCGAGTCCTCCCTCCTGAATATAATTCTAGCTAATTTTCCTATTATTTACTAATTTGGCTATAATTATGAATCATCAATTCATCACATTTTCACATTATTCATCATCTTACAAATTTGATAATAAGTACACATATTTAGACTTTTATTATACTCTATAGGGCTCGTATGGATTGGGGTAGATAATTATGTAGGTTATAACAAAAATAAAAGAGGGCATGAGTGGGTTGAGATGATGACGATGACGGAGGAAAGAGGAAAATGATGGAAGGAGGGTAATAGTTTCCACCCAAAATGGGTGGTAATCCCCTCATTCCTTCCTCCAACCACCAACACACCTCCATTCATGCATTTCCTCCTATATTTTACCTTGAGTACCTCTTAAAATGCTACCATCAATTCAAGCGTGACTATAGTAGTAGAATCGACGTGAGATAAGAAAAGAACTAGCTCTAGTGGTTAGAATTCTATTACCCCGATCATGAGGTAGAGAGTTCGATTATCATCAACTACTGTTTACACACATTTCATACCAAAATAATTAAATTAAAAAAATAAATATACGAGCGGCATAAGTACTGTAAAAGTAAGGGCCTGTTCTCCTCAACTTATTTCTACTTATTTTCAGGAAAAATAAGATAAGTTCAGAAGAAATAAGAAAAGTTTAGATAAAATAAATAAAGTTCAGAAAAATAAGCAAAAATAAGTAAACTTGGGCTATCACAACAACATGAATCAGGAAAAATAAGTAAAAATAAGTAAAAATAAGTAAAGTTCAGAAAAATAAGTAAAAATAAGAAAAGTTTAGAAATAATCAGAAAAAATAAGAAAAATTCAAATAAGATAAAATAAGATAAGTAAAAATAATTTAAAAAAAACGGATCCTAAGGCGACGAAAAGCACGGTGTCTGGTGGCCTAAAACGGTAAAACCCCTTTTCAAAACCCCTGAACACTCTACTCTCTTAGGGCTCCTAATTATCAAAAAACACACTCTGCAACATAGTACTGTAGTAGTAGTAGTAAGTAAAAATGGGGAATGAAATGGAGATGAGCGGGTGGACAGAGCTCCTCCACTCCTCCACGAAGCTTCTAGAACAAGCCGCCCCTTCCGCCCACTTCCCCCCTCTCCAGGTTTCTTTTCCCTTTTTCTTTATTCATTTTATTCTTCATTAAACTCAATTAAACTAATTCATTTTATTATTTTACTGCAGAGGAATTTGGACCAATTGGAAGCCTTGTCCAAGAAGCTCAAGGCTAAGACGCTTCGGGCCGAAGCTCCCTCTCACTCCCTCGCCGCCACCAGGTCGATATCTTTTTATCTAATTGTTTCATTTCTATTTATTGTTTTATTATATATTGTTCAAATCTTGTATATTATAATATTGTGTGTTGCTTGTTTGTTTGTGTTTTGAGTAGTTTTTTGTGTGAGAGGAATGGCTACTTTGCTTTGTGTTGTTGCTATTTGCCGAGTAATCAGCTGAATTATCACGTTTCAAGTGGGAGAGTAACGAGACAGTGCGACTTTGCTCGGTGTTGTTTGTTAGCGTTTTTTTTTTATCGTTGCGGAAATGTTTATTGTTGTGACGTTGTTTGTGATTTTAAAGGAGTATCAAGTCGTTTAGTAGTTTGAGGTAATGAATTGATTAGGAGGAGTCGAAATGTGAATGTACCCGTGTTTTCTTGATAGGCATTTGCGGGATTGTCGTGTTCCGAGTGGGAGAGTGACAAGTAAGTGCGACTTTGATTGGTGTGGTATTTGTGAGCGTTTTTGAGTTGTAATGCAGAGATGCCAGTCGTTGTTCGGTTGTTTGATGTCCCTGCTATCAACACTTCTTCGCTCTATCTTTTTCCCTATTCTTTGTTTGGGGAGATAAGAATGGAGTGATGAGACAAATATAAATCTGTCTTGGAGTGCTAAGTGGGGTAAGGAGGACATGGCAATTTTTTTCTTCTTTCTCTGTGCAGTTTAGACTTAATGCTTTTTGTGAGCTCTAATTTGTAAATGGACCTGTCAATGACTTTGATAGTTTATAAGTTGGGTGTATCTTTCATAGTTTCTGTGTGAATCATTTTTGTAATTAGGGATTATGGAAAGAAAAAAATAACTCCTCTCCGTCCCCTTGTATTAAAGCCCTAATCATGTGGTAAAGATATGAGTTTTACGACTTGAGTGTATAGCCAATCATGGTTAGCATTTTGTTGTCGTTAATATTTCCTTCTTCTTTGAAGTATAAAACATAGACACTGTGCCACCTCCAATTTGACCCACTTTTCGTTACCCTCTAATTACTCTCTCATCCGCCTATGTTTTGGCTGACAATTTATTCACTGCATGTCAATAGGTTGTTGGCCCGTGAGGGGATTAATGCGGAGCAACTTGCAAGGGATCTTAAGTCTTTCGAACTAAAGGTAAATGTGCTAAGCTCTCTCCAATGTATGAATTTAACTTAATTTTCTCTGCTTGGTCATTAATTGTAGATTTAGTGTTTTGATACATTATGCCTTTGTAGCTGTCCCTTTGATGTAAATCAGTCTCTTTTGTAGTTTCGTGTTGTAGTTTATTACTTGGTAATTACAAGCTGGTCTGTAGCAGCTATTCTTTTAACAAGAGTCTACTAATTTCACAGTTGTTTCTTCCCGCTTGATATTTCCTAATTTTCCCCCAATGTTGTATAGTGTACCTAACTCAGTTTTACTTGTGTTTGTCTTGAAGACTACGTATGAGGATGTTTTCCCAGCTGAAGCAACATCGGTGGAAGAGTATCTGCAACAGGTATGCTCCTCTTTTTCGACTATAAGGAAGACGGGAAGTAGTTGGTTTTCACAAAAAAGTTAGGATTTTTTTTTTCTATTTATTGGCTAAGGTTACTACTGTGACACAAATGAAAGTTTCGATATTAGCTAGTTGTTCTGTTCCTATTTTTTCAAGAAAAGCTGAATTGAGTACGGATTCCTATCTATCGTTTATCATTTCTTGAGAAAGAAAATGCGGATCTGTATACAAGTTCCAAGTGCCAACCCAAATATAACTTTAGCTTTAGCACCCAAATGATCTTATATTGGGAATTTGGGATAACATGTTGTCGCATCATAAGAATTGCTTTGCTCACCTGGCACGTTCTTTGAAGTCCAAAACCTAGGACATAGAGGAATTATGCATTTTTAAGTAAGCATTATGTAAAGGTCATGCCAACAGTTCAAATCGATTTCTTTGGTCCTTTTTCTTGTCTTGTTTCCACCTGGCTCTTAAAATTTCCTTATAAACAGTGTGCTGCTAGAATTATCTCATCTTGGGTACGTCAAGGAATCAAATATATCAAGTTTCGCATGCTTAAATGCTAAACAGATACAGGATATGAGCACATCTTTGCTTTTTTGACGAGCTATCCAATTTGAATTTGAGTGAGGCTTTTTGTTATCCTCATGATGCACATAAGATTAAAATGAAAGGCTTGGGGCTTGGGCATGATCTTGTTTACCATCATTAGCGCTCTTTTTTTTTTGGGGAGGTGTGTGTGTGTGTGTGGTGTACAATTACCACATAATGTTAAGAAGGTCAATTTGTATAACCCAGGAAGTTGTGGATTTTTCTACAATTTACTTCGCTGTTATCAGCTTTGCTGGTTAGGAGCCAAGGAGTGAAGGACAGTCTAACTTGTTCTTATCGTCATGTATTTTGGGTGTGTTTCAGGCTACATTACCTGGATTTTTATCAATATGTCGGACATGAACGCAGATCCCCTGTCCGATCCGCCATTTGTAAACTTTATGGACACGCGGACAATGTCTACAGTTTGGACATGGGTGTGGGGACTCAGACAATTTTTAATTTTTTTTCTTCGTAGGTTTGACAAATAATAGCAATCATACCAATCTCAAATGAGTATTTTTGTTTTCTTAATTTGTATTTCGAAAATAGTAGATTCATTATTCCATTGCTATAAATAGTTTCCAAAGATACCTTTTTTTCCCCTTTTCTCGTTGTTCTACTCTTCTTCTCTTCATTATGAAGTGTCCGATTGCAAAATGGAGGGTCGGACCCGTATTGTACTGGAATCCGTGTCATGTTATGTCGACACGGGTACAAGGCAAAATTTGATGAGTCCGGTTTCCGGGTGACATAGGTTTCAGGGAAGTGCTGGGTTATCATACATGATACTTTGATCTTCGAATATGTACTGATGTCTTTATTCGTTGGCAGTTACTGATTTCTGCTCTTATCTCAGTTATGAAATTGCTCTTTTTTGTATGCGTTCCTCTGCTGTAATTTAATGCTACACTTTCTGTCTACTTGCTAGCATGAGTTATTGTTTATGCTAGTAAACGAGTGATCGCTTTGTAATTGTTAATTGCTTTTATATAATTTCGTGTTACCATTTCCTTGCAGGTACATGAGATGGCGATGCTTTCAGCTATTCAGGAAGCTCAGAAGGATAATCTGAGAAATTTTAACGACTACATGATGAAGGTTTTGGAGGTTAGTGTACCGAGCTGGTTGTTCTAGGTTATTGCTCTCTCTAATTGCATTGAGTCTTCCTCTTCTGTTGGAACTGTTTCTAATTGCCAAAATAATATCTACTGCTCGAACTTGTTATCCCTTATCTTTTTAACTATCTACCCAGTGTTGGATGTGCTGTAGACTTCACTAGGTCTTTTATGACATATATCGTTCTGAGTATAATATATCCTTTGTGCTTGTAATCTTTAAATTTTATCTGGAGACACTAATATGCTACAGAAATAGGTGGAATTCTCCTAACAGGAAGCTAGACTCACCTCATTTTGTTACAATAAATTTAGCAGCACAACTGTTGATGAAGGTTTCATGTGTTCATGGTTGCTTGCAAGTTCAAATTTTTGTGTAATGTGTTAACTTAGGGATTCATGCCATAGTGGATGGTTGTTTGTTAAACAACAAATGAGTACTTGGTTTGACTGTTTAAGTGATCACGATCAGCTCTTGCAAATAATGGCCGGACTTCAGTGCTGGAACAGAGAATTCACTTCTGTATACCATCCTCTGATATCTATCTTATGCATGTCAGTATGTGGGTCTTTCATTTATCTTCGTGTCCTATACTTTTTGTTATATGTTACGGCAGGAGTGTTTTAATAACTTTGCTTATAAATTCTGTGGAGATAGGAGTTTCAAAAATATGATGAATTTTTGTGTTCTGTGCAGAGGTCATTATGTCTTTCTTCAGTTCAGATGCTTAATTGTTGTTATATATTGAGGGCTTCTTTTTAGTTTCAAGGAAAAAGAAAACTACGTGCAAATTGGAATACGCTCATGTAACCAGAGGGAAAAGTAATTAGAACCAGTTAGTTCGCAGTGCTGATTTTCTTTGGGTTATTTTATGCAGGATGATTGGCAAAAGGAGAAAAGAGATTTTCTTCAGAGCCTGAGTCGTATTTCAACATTACCACGGACAAATACCGGGGAAGCAACTAGCGCTATTAGTCGTCCGGGTCAAATTGTATCAGTGGCTTCTACTCCTCGTTCTCTAAGTGGTCCCTCCGGTATGGAGATTGTGCCTCATATTAATAAGCCCATTCAGGAGAAAAAAGCTTCTACTTATGCCGAGGTTGTGAGGAACCTCAACCATGTCAGAGAGTGTGCTTTATCTTTTAAAGTAAGACTGGTATTTGAAGTGTGTTTTTGCTTTTTATAGATAATTTAGTTTTTGATGCATCTGCTGTGTAGGCGAACACATCCCCGACAGGGCCACATGTGTTGCGCGCACCCACAATAAACAGCTAGTAGATTTTCCTTGCTGGCAGATTTCTTTTCAGTTGTTGTTTATTGAGGTTATGCTCAGTCTGCTGGCGTGCTAACTTACTATACTGGTTTGTTCGCCAATTTTGTTTTTGAAGCCTGCAACTGCATTCAGCACTGCTTTTGAGAGTCTGGGACTTGAAGCACCTGGTTTAAAATCAGTTGGCATGCAGAAGATATGGCATCTTGTGCAGGTCTGTTGTGAGAATTTTTTCTTTCCGAAGGAAGGTTAAGACTTCTAAGATAATTTTGGTTCATGTTTTCTCGCGGATGAAACAAATTTTTTCATTTCTGAATATTTTATGCTCCTCTTGGAATGAATTGGTCACATGCAGACATTGGTGGGTGAAGATTTAAATATTCACGTGAATGTTTCAAAGAAAATGTCATTGGTTAGTGGTGCAAGGCGGCATCTAGAGTGGGGCCACGGCAAACACGTTCTTGAAACGATACAAAATCATCCTGTTCAGGTCACTACATTCTACTATCTTTCTACTTGAAGCTGGTTATTTTAGCAAACACTGCGCAGTCATTATTTTCAGCAGCTAATGTTGAGTTTTTTTCTTTTTCTTTTTGGATTGACATATATGGGTTACATTGACAGGCTGCACTTGGGGGCTCTGTCGGTAATCTTCAAAAGATACGTGCCTTTCTCCGGGTTAGTTGGAATTGCCTTCTGAGTCCTGACATTAAGTGGTGTGTATATCATGAATTTATATATTCAGGTCATTCATTTTTTGCAGATCCGTTTACGCGATCATGGTGTTCTAGATTTTGATGCTATTGATGCCAGGAGGCAACCTCCCCTGGACACAACTTGGCAACAGGTCATTTCTTATAATACTACCAGTCTTTTTATTTTAATCCTTTGTTTAGAGCCTATTTTCTCTGCTGTGTTATTTAAACGCTTACGATATGTTGAACAAAAAACATGGTAATGCATTGTGACACATCGGTCACATTCTGTATCCTTACAGTTTTCGGGATAAAATATCCGGGATATGATCACATGACCTTCCCATTACAACCTAAAAGATAATAATGAAAATTTGCTGGTCTTTCGGAAATAATCTCTCTGTTGGTTCCTCCACACGAGGAAAGGGTAGGGCTGCATACATTGAGCCTTCCTAGATCTGGCCTGTGGCATCTGTGTCCGTGCTGTTTCTTTTTATCGCCTGTCTAACCTGAAATTGTTGAAGAACTAATCATTAATTAAGAATTACATTCTGCATTCATTTCCTCAACATGTTCTTTTTCATTAAAATGCCCATGCTAATATGTAAATAACCACATTTTTTTTCTTGTATATAACTGTATAACATTGAAAAACTGATCTCATGATTTATTTGTCTATTTATTTGGTTATTTCAGATTTATTTCTGTTTGAGGAGTGGGTATTATGATGAAGCAAGAAGTGTAGCTCAGGCATCTCGTGTTTTACTTCAATTTGCTCCTCAGGTATTAATTGACCATAATGTTGCTTCATATATAGCTTTAAGATGATGTTCCTGACCTTTTTTACTTGACAGCTTTCAGAATGGATTGCTACTGGAGGTATGGTCTCTGCAAATACGGCGGCTGCTGCTTCAGAAGAATGTGAGAAACTGTTCAGGATGGGTGACCGTGGGGCTCGAGCTATGTATGACAGAAAGAAGCTGCTACTCTATGCTATTATTTCTGGCTCTCGCAGGCAGATTGATCGCCTACTTCGAGAGTTGCCAAATCTATTCAACACCATTGAGGACTTTTTGTGGTTTCAATTGTGTGCGATACGCGACTCTCCTCGTGGAGCCTCGTCTTCTGTTTTGAGTGAGGGATCAGTGCCCTACACTTTAGAGGATCTACAGACATACCTTAATAAGTTTGAGCCATCATATTATACGAAGGGTGGGAAAGACCCTCTCATGTACCCATATGTTTTGCTTTTAAGCATTCAATTGCTACCCGCAGTCCTGTACTTGTCAAAGGAAGCGAGTGAGGAGGGGTTTAACATTGATGCAGTCCATATGGCAATTACATTTGCGGATCATGGGGTTCTTTCAGAAGGTGCTGCTGCAGGACAGAAGCTTGCAGTGATGGATGCATTCGCTGAAGCATCTAGCATGATTAGGCAGTATGGCTCAGCATATTTAAGAGTTGGAAATATTTCTATGGCACTTGAATATTATGCCCAAGCTGCTGCTGCAGTTGGAGGTGGCCAGTTATCGTGGGTAGGAAGAAGTAGTTTAGATCAGCAAAGGCAGAGGAGCTTGATGCTGAAGCAGCTCCTTACTGAGCTCTTGTTACATGATAGTGGAATTTACATCTTACTGGGAGCCCGAGGGGCTGGAGAAGAAGGTGAACTGAGACGGTTTTTCACCGAGGCTGCCTCAAGGCAACAGTTTTTGCTTGAAGCAGCTCGCCAATGTCAGGAAACTGGGCTGTATGACAAAGTAAGAGATTGTTATTGCTGAGATCTGCGTTCATTTTTATTGTTCACTTGTCTTTTTGTTTCGTCCCTGGTTATGCGGGACAGTGGGAGTGTTCTTGTTGCTATTGCTATACAATTAGTACAGTATTTTATTCTAACTATTGTCTTGCTTATATATGTGTGTATAACCATCATTAAAGCTCTCTTTTCCACTTGGCTTTCAGTCCATAGAAATTCAGAAGAGAATCGGTGCTTTTGGAATGGCTTTAAATACTATTAACAAGTGCCTGTCTGAGGCAATTTATTCGCTATCACGTGGTAAACTGGATGGTGATAGCCGGACAGCTGCACTGGTTCATTCTGGAAATGAAATCTTGGAGATGTGCAAATATTATCCTGAGATCAGGTATGTGTTATAATTATTAAGTCTATCCTTTTATTTTTGTAAAGTGAAAATTACACACGCTTGAATTGGGTGTGACTGCAACCGTAGGCTTAAGTTCCAAGTGTTAACTTTTTATCTCAGATTCTTGGTTGTTTGTTCATTTACAAGAGGTACAGTGCTTAATAGAATGCCACAATAGCGAGATATGTAGGCTACTTTTCTCTGCTTTAGATATATAATCACTTGTTTCTGGCTTGAGTTAAAGCCCACATTGAAGTTTGAACATCATTGAATGCACTTATATTTTATCCAGAAAAGCTCCATGTATACGAACTACTGCCACTTCGCTGCCTACCATTACCTGTAGTGTTTGTTTATTTGGTTACGTTTGGAATTGCCCTCATGGGTTGAGAATTCTACTTTGTCCCTGATTTGTGTGGCTGTCGATCTGTGGTCATCATAATGCTAATTTTACTAATTTTTGCAGCGTGAAAGATAGGGAACATGTTTTAGAACAAGAAACTGTCTTGAGGCAGCTTGAGGCTACACTCTCAGTTCATGAGCATGCTAGACAGGGCCGCCATTTGGATGCATTACGGGAGATTGCCAAGCTTCCTTTTCTTCCATTAGATCCACGTACAGCGGGTTCAACCATGGATTCGTTCCAGAATTCATCCCCTCATGTCCAGGCTTGTGTGCCTGATCTTCTTAGAGTTGCCTTAAGTTGTCTGGACAATGTGACAGATACTGATGGATCACTTCGTGCTTTGAGAACGAAGGTGAGTAAAATTGGTGACATGTACATTTCTTTCCTTTGTTACTTGATTATATTGCCCAGACAAGTTTGGGTACAGATCGACATTGCTTTCGCGTGATGTAGCATTTCACTCTTGCAGATTTCGAATTTCCTGGCTAGCAATCTGCACAGAAATTGGCCACGTGAGTTGTATGAAAAGGTTGCAAGAAGCCTTTAAAGTGGTCAACAGGGAGGGCCTTCGGCAGTTTAAGATGCAATGCTCTCCATTACTTCTGCACATTCTGTACAAATATGAACATTCTCTTTTCGTTTTCTGTTTTGTTTTTCATCTCAATCTTATCATGCAAATTTTGGTATTATGAAGTTTTCTTGTCTGTTTTAACCCCATAGCGAGGGGATGGGGAATGCGAGGGTTTGTTGTGGCTCAATTTTCTGCTATCTAAAACTTGTACCCATGAACAGCCTTTTATTGATTAAAGAAGGGCATATTACCTGCATCTTTCTTATACTTTTCTTTCTTGAGCTATGCTTGCTGCTAATATAACATTCGAGACGGCAGAATTACTGCCTTCTTGTTTGCCAAGAAATTGATGGCCTAATAGAACAATGCAATGCAATTCTCTCATGAAGTATAACTGTTTCATCTTGGTCATCTTTGATATTCCATGTTTCCGATATGGAAAACCACCATTTCACTTAAGTTTTAAAATAAAGGTATGTATCCATATTATTGGGATTTGGGGTTTTTTGACTGCGCGCAGTTTCATCAAATCTCAGGATAGTCATTGAAATTTCCTATAAAACCAACAAAAATAGTACAACCATTTGTATTGCAGATTGATGTTCAATATCTAGAGTTACAATATCTCCCTCTCTTTGAATATCTATTGGTTTCTAAGACATAAGATAATTTTAAGTCTTTGGTGACAAATGAAAACAAAGGAATGTTGGAAAGGAAGCGGAAATTACATGTATTTAAATCCGCAAGTATAATGGGCACTTATTTGCTCACTAGCGTTGAAATTTTCACTTTCTCTTGTTTGGTTCAAAGATACTCTGTATATTTTTATCACATTATATAGGAATTGCGATAATCCAACTATAAAATGCATGAATTGAAGTCACGGGAATTGTAAAGTCATGAACGTCAACATGGCCAATTCTCATGAAATTACAAGGTAATTGAATTCCAACGTCGCACAACTTCCTACATGATTTCAAGTCTTGTGTGAACCAAACGACCAATTAGTGCGTATCATTCAAACAAACAAAATAACTGTCACGCATAAAAATATAATATCTATTACTACTTGGAAAAAAATCATGAATAATATAGTCTATAATTTCTGTATTTGCGTAGAAAATGAATACATAGACAACCACTTGTATTGTTTGAACTTAAAAAGAATCCGCTAAGAATAATATAAATTAAGTACTGGCACGAAAACAAACCTAGACCCAAATTGTATCATACCTACATATGATTCAAACACATTACTTGCCCAACTAAAGAAACATATATAGGTAACAATCAACAATACAACTAAATTTCTAAATCTTCTGAAGCTTCACTGCCTTAATGATCGGATTGGCTGTAGCAATAGAATCTCGAGCAGCCGATCGGTAATTGAAGGGGCAGTCGTGCTTGTCAGAGTGTCGGTGGGAGGAGCAGAAGAGGTTCCCACATCGACAACTGAATCCAAGTATACCAACTCGCATTCGACAAGTTGTACACCTATTAACACAATTTTTCACTTTTGGAGTCTTCCGGGAGCTTAAATCACAACATGAATTGACAATTGCAGGCATTTCTTGGTCTTCCTTGAGGAGTGCTTCCTTGTGGCACTTGGAGCACAAATCCCTGGTGATGGCACTTCCGAAGAAGCCACAATTGTTAACACATAGTTTCGGGCCTTCTAGCGCTTTGCTTCCAGTTTCGTCGTGGTCCATTATCATTCTTGTCACTTCCTGTAAAGATTTTCAAAACTCAAGAGGTGAGAAAAGCACATTATAACATAACTTGGTTTCCCCTGCTAAAACAATCTATACAAACTTATGTGAGATATTAAATAATCTACACGAGCTGTGAGTTGATCAGGTTCTTAATGTATGCAGAATCACTCGACCAATCTACATTAGACCCCAGTTTGTAGGACAACAGTCGCAATGTAGCAACAAGTTGATATTTAAAAACAGTCCTTTTAGGTTATTCATTAAAGTCGAGACGAAATCCCCGTAATCATGGACGGGATCTAAGTATATATCTTATACAAGTATACAACCTTGGACCAGAGACACCAAAAATTTCCAGTCACTTATGAGAATGGTACTCGTATCATGTCTAGCTAGGGTTCACTTGATAATTCTTCGTTTTTTTTTTTTGTACAAAGGATGGTTGAAGTTATATTGTGGTTGTCAACTAAATTTTAAAAATGAATACAAAAGGCTCAGACAAACTCTGGAAAAGATACGACGAAACAAACAGCAGAACTAGATTTTGCATTGACTGAACATACTCTTTTTCACAAGTCTTGCAAACGTACGAGGTTTACAGCTACACTCGTTCGGAATAAAGCCAATATAGTATTATAGTTTCTAGTGCATGTACATAGTATTTAGTTAGTCAGGATCTCGAAGAGACAAAGAAAACAAGGTAGTAATCATGATCATGCTTTCTTAACAATGAACTATGTGAAAAAAAAAAAAAAAAAACCCACATAAATTTAATCACAATAAATGTCGGCGTTCACTACATAAAAGTACGTAAATGAAACTAAATAAATATTGCAGACCGAGAAGAGATTTTCAAGTTCGAGAGACTTACGAATTGTGCAGAGAAAAGGGCAGATTCGCGTATGACTTCACGGCCTTTTGACAGCAAGAACGAATATGCAAGAGAAAACAAGGGCAACAAGTTTAAAGATTATGGTTTCGGAAGGTCGATCCTTGGATATTTATACCAAAAAAGTCTAGTCGGTTAATTAGAGTGAGTGATGGCTAAGGATACGTCTACTGACTTTAGGATTATAACATTTAACGTCGGTGTTTTACTCAAAGGATAAAGATATACCAAACCGATATTTGAAGATGGAAAATTGTGTATGAGGGGTTAACTTTAGATTAGGAATTGCCGCACGGCCGGTATAATATATAAGTATTTTATAATTCACAATGTTTTATTTATTGGATTTTTTAATTAATTTTCTATATACCAATTGAACTTTTTCTCCTCAAAACAACTCCTTTTATATTTATTGTCAAACTATATGTGATAAATTATATTTTACAAACTTTTTCACGTTTTTTTTATGTCAATAAGTAAAAGAGTAATTTTTTTTGTAAGAAAATTTGAGATTATAAAATCTTAGTCTCTTTTGCTTTCTAATTTAGACGTTGTTTACTGTTAAGAAATTAGTTTAAAAAAGGTAGATTTTCTATAAAATTATATCATGTCATTTTATATTTTTTATACTTACACATGCATAAAGCTAGCAATCGAGAGTTACTCTGGTCGAGTCATTTTGAATCGGGTTATAATTTATAACAAGGTCGGCTCCTATAAAGTCAAGACAATCTTCATTTTGGGTTCGCATCATATATCAGGTTCGGGTCACATTATATCATTTATTTAATTTGACTAGGTTAAGGTTGGTTTAGGTCACTTTGACTCAAAACTGACCCGATCCGAAAGCAAATCCGAGTTGACCCTAGCCCGACCTGAAAGAATAAATGATCGCGTTACGACCCAAATCGAAAGTTGTCATTACTCGAGTGGACCAAATTTGATATGACCGGACCCGTGATGACCTGACCGGACACACCATATTATTACCTCTATGTATAGGTATTTAATATTTAAAATGACATGATATATTAATTTAATAAACATTCTTCTTAAGTTATTTTCTTCATAGCAAAAGACGTCTAGATTAAAACCAAAAGAGACATGGAATTCAAGAATAACACTTTACTTGTTAAACTAAAAAATAGTGAAAAAGTTATATAATATTTCATATACAGTTTGACATTTAGCCCTTTATTTGCGACTTTCAGTCAATTCTCCCATTTGTTTTTTCATTTACAATTGTCAAGATGGTATTTTGACCATCAATAATACATAATAAAAAATTGGTCATAAAAAAATAGTTATAATGTTTAGACTTGTATTCAACAAAACTTTCATATAGTTATATTTTTAAAATTTTGTCAATAATACATTTTTGAGTTATTAGTTGTCATATAATGACCTCAAATAGCGTTAAAAATAAATGTGGGGGATTGATCGGGACATTCACAGAGAATGATTATTTTTATTTGTTTTTTTTTCCCTAAACACTGCTAGTTGTTATTGATCTTTTTTTTTTGTTTTCTTTTTACAAAACTAGCCTTCTTATTTTGCTAAACAAGTTTTTTTTAATATTAGAAAGAAGAGGTAAACATGTCATTAAATGGGTCATCGAGTGCTCTGGTACATTGAGTACTATTATAAATGACCCTTTTTTTCTCCTCAGAAAAAATGGGAGAAAAAATAGGTCATTTACAATAGTACTCAATGAGTCCATGTACGAGAGCACTTAGAGTACGTATTAGATCAATCGGTTATAGAATACTGGGATGTAGTTGCGTTAAAAGTAAGAGGGAGAGCATTGCCGTCCTAGTTGTACTCAATCGGATGATGAAAATAATAATAATTGTATTCAATGTATAACTCCTATTATCTTTTTAAATAATTAAGGATATATAAATGTTCGAAAGTTACTCAACACAAGTGCGATGGCTTTTAATAGAAAAAAAATGCAATGCGATTCTCGCATGAATTACAGTTGCTTCATTTTGGTTATACACCGTATTTGGTACATTCACTCAAGTACGTATTCATATTATTACAACTTTGGGGCTTTTCTAGTTTCATCAAATCTCAGGATAGTTCATTGAAATTTCCATAACTTCAACAAAAAAAGCACAAACTTTTGTATTGTAGAATGATCAATGATGTTCAATCTCTAGAGTTACAATATCTTTCTCTTTGAATGTAGTAGCATCTAAGACAGATTAAACAATTCCAACTCTTGGGTGAGTAAGACTTAAAACAAAGAAATACCGTAAAGAATTAAGCGAAAATTACATACATAACTTCACGTAAGGGGTGCCTTATTTGCTCAGTACTCGACCACTAGGCCTCAAAAAGTTCACTTTCTCTTGTTTGGTTCAAAGACATACTTGATGAGGGATTCTTTGATGGGGAGCATCTCTGGGAACTCGTTCTTCAGCTTTGTTGCATCTAGCTCATTGTTGCTACGAGGTGCAACTATCACTTTAGTTTGTTCCTCCAAAGTGAAGTTTGTCCACTTGAAATAAGGGTTAATGTATTCTTTATACAATTCGAGTATTTCATTATGGCTCACAACTCCAGGATTTGTGAAGTTCCATATGCCCCTCAAGTTCCTCTTTGCCATCTCAAGTGAGATTGGTAAGAGCTCATCTAAAATGGTCATGCTGTTTGGGATGTTCACCACCTTGTTGTACTTGCTTATTTTGGTGATGAAATTCCTGGGGTTTGTGAGGTCAGATGATATCGGCATTCGGACTCTAAGAGTGCACACATTGTCATATTGCTTCAACAGTTCTTCAACCTGTCGAGAACAAGTTACATAATATTATCTCTGTTAGTCCGACACTCTATCCAAAGGTTGGACACAACACTTGAATCGAAACTCATGGTTTATAACGGCTTATGTTAGACATATTTCTTACATTCCAAGTGTCCGATCCTTGGATCGTCCTGTGTCGACGGATACTCTTGGACGAGTCTGAGTAACATAGAATAATAGCATTACATAAAATTTAGTAAGTTTACTTACCATGGATTTGGTTTTTGAGTAGAAAGAGCCCTTGAAATTAGGTTGATCTTCCTCCTTGAACCCAATGCCAGACCCAACTGGGTGATCATCATCATACTCATAGATACAACCTGTCGCATAGTTGATCAACAAAAGGTCATGTTCTCTGCACAAATCTGCTAATGTCAATGTCCCAACCACATTGGTTTTGATTGTCTCAGTTGTATGGGATTCACACCAGTCCACCTTAGGCCTCCCAGTCACACCAGCAGCATTGAAAACATGGGTTGGTTTAACATTCCTAATATCAGCCAAGAGTTGTGATCTCTCCTCTAACCTCCCTTTTCCATATTCATAAGATAATCCTTGCTTCTCGCAGAGCTTTCCTAAAAGACCTCCGATCCATCCTGTTCTACCATAAATCAAGAACTTCAGGGACGATGTCTTGGTTGGTGTCTTATCTTTTGAGCCTTGAACCTCGACTGGTTGGCTTGGATTTGTATTCACGCTAAGCGATATGGTTGATCCGTTTCCATGGATACGACCATCTGCTCCGGTACCACTCATCATCAACATTCTAGGATGAGGAACTAGGGCACCTGAAACATCTCCCCACCAATCAGGATTATTGACATACCATTCCATAGTCTTTTTCAAACCTTCCTCCCAACCAGTTCTCTCATACCAACCTAACTTTTTCAGCTTTTGATCATCTAGGAAGTACCTCTGGTCATTGAAGGGTCTGTTCTCCACAAACTTTATAACTTCAGCTGGACTTTTAGAGAAAAGCTCGCAGATATCCTTCGCCACATCGAGAACCTTTCTCTCTTTATGAGTACCAATGTTATATACATGGCCAACTTCTCCTTTGTGGAGGATCATTTCAAAAGCTTCAGCCACATCCTCGCAGTACAAATAACTCCTCACATTAGATCCATCTCCATGAATTGGGAGAGGCATCCCTCTCATTGCTAGGAGTAAGAACTTGGGAATCAGCTTCTCAGGGAATTGGTTAGGTCCATAGACATTGTTTCCCCTAGTTGTTATCACTGGCAATCCGTAGGATGTGCCATATGCCATGACTAACATTTCTGCCCCTGCCTTGGATGCAGAGTAGGGGTTTGTGGGGAGCAGCTGGGACGCCTCGTGGTTGCCTACTACGGCATTCTCATCAGTCTCCCCATAAACCTCGTCAGTGCTGACATGGATGAACCTCTTGATTTGTTGTCCGGTGACCTTGCAGGCCTCGAGGAGGACGTGCGTACCATAGATGTTGTTCTTGGTAAATTCAAAGCTGTTGCCAAAGGAATTGTCAACATGGGTTTGTGCAGCAAAGTGCATGATAGTGTCAATAGCTTCGGTGGTGAGGATATAGTTCACCAAATCAGCACTTCCTATGTCTCCCTTGATGAACTTAAAGTTTGGGCAGCTGCGAGAGGGGTTGAGGTTATTCAGGTTTGAGCAGTAGTCTAGTTTGTCTAGGACTACAATCTTGTACTCTGGGTAGTTTCTAATCAGTCTGTTTGTGACATGGGAGGCTATGAACCCCGCGGCTCCTGTTATGAGGATGTTTTTTGGTGTGTAAATGGCCATTTGCTCTGGATCTCAGCTGCAAAAAGCTAGAAGAATTCAATTACTAGTTTGAACCGTACAATATTTTTGCATTAAGGCCTACAGATTTTTGAAAGTTAAGAATTGAAAAAAGCATATCTGAACATAAGTTGGTTTCTCCTGTTAAAACCATC
The DNA here is from genome assembly GCA_901111285.1 of Corrigiola litoralis. Taxonomy (NCBI): domain Eukaryota; kingdom Viridiplantae; phylum Streptophyta; class Magnoliopsida; order Caryophyllales; family Caryophyllaceae; genus Corrigiola; species Corrigiola litoralis. The sequence goes on along the minus strand of CAAKMY010097944.1, from coordinate 9,521 downwards.
TATCATGGAATGATGGAAAGATAAGGAAACTCAAGGCAGTGATGCAATTTCTAATAATATACAGTTGGACAATGAACTACTCGATGTGAAAACAAGAAAACCATATGAATGTTATCACAATACACGATCGAGTTCACTTAGTAAATTATGTAGATTAAAGTACAGAATAATGCAGAGAAGAGCATGCATAGCAGTTTCAAGTTTGAGCTAGTGGTACAACTTGGGCAGAGACAAGGGCAGACTTACCTATTAGGGACCTATGACTTTATTGCCTTTTGCTTGTAAAGATATGCAAGAGAAGAAGAGGAAGAAATAGTTCTAAGGATTATGGTTTTGGAAGGACCAAGGTCACTGGAAATATATATAGTAGTGTCGATAAGAGGAGTGTGGGGCAAGGACGTAGGTCAGTCTAATGCGTTAGGTTGTAACATCAGTGTTTTTTTCTCGAATAAATTAAAGATATAAAGAAGGTCAATGGCAATAATATTTTTAGATGTAAAACAATGACATGAATGTCATATATTTATATTTGAGCTCAACTCTAAAGTCATGTCTTTCGAAATAATTTCATGCAATTTGCCGAGCTAGCTAGTGATAAATGCAATGAAAATATGTTTTGTACTCGTGTATTGCAGAAGTGCTCAAAATGGTCTTCTGAATAGAAGGATCATAGGCACAACGTATAACCCAACAAACGTAACAACGCATTGACAAGGAAGACATACATGAATGATTGATGACCGAATTGGTGCTGATGGAGAAAGATGTTATGACGGTTGAAAAAATTAACATCATTGGCAGCTTGCCAGATCGAGTTGTCATTCTTTGTAAGAAGAAAATGAGTTAAGGCATGCATAAGAGGAACCCCTAGAGCAACAAAATGTAAATGGTCGTCCAAAGAGTTGAATTTCGACAAATTATTTTAATTTAGAATCATATTTCATTTTGAAAAGATGTAAACTATTAATGAAATCCCATCCTCTCTCATTAGTTATGTTCCAAACTTGATGAAATGGAAGAACAATCAAACAAAAGTTTCTTTTGGGTCATCACGTAAAGACCATTTATCATGAATAGGGGCATATCATTAGAGTAGCAAGAGGTAATATAGGCTACCCTCAAAATTATAGAATTTGGTAGAAAAAGGTAGAAAAGTGTAGAAAATGGTAGAAAATATAGCCTACCCTCATCATAGGTAGAGTATGCAACGTAGAATATCAACCGACCTTAATTTATCGCATATGAAAGTTGACATCGATGTATATCCCACATTCATTGAGAATGTCATTCGTTTGGAAAGGCAAGAGTTAGCCAAGTAGATGATTTGTAGAAAAGATATTGGCTTGTTGAATTCCAACATTATTAATTTATCGTCCATATCACGATAAGTAATAAAGGCTTTATGAATTATGAAGTAGAGTTTGCTATAGTAGCTTTAATTCTATTTACATCATCTCCCTTGGGCGATTTTGACATGCATTCCCATCTTTAGACTATCATTTGCGATAAACTCCACCAACTATATGATAAATAAACTATAGAGGATCCTAACCCGTGATAAAAATGCTTCTAATGAGATCATTAAAGAAATTAAAAAGAAATTGATTAGTCAAATTCCACAATCTATAAGAGGTGCTGAAAACTTCATCATATTAACTTCCATCAAATAATTAGAGAATTTGAACAACCCAAAATGGGTTCACTATCGCATTAAATTACCATAAACTAAGCAACCAACTTCTCATTACAAGCTTTCCATCTAAGATTGGATCCTAAGAAGATTGTTTACCAATTAGCATTGTTGCACGCGAATAAGAAATATGAGGATTCAAATATGAAATAGTAATAAACATAATATACTAATTACTAAACTAATGAGCAACCTTGTTCGTTTGTAAATGAGCATAATTTAAAATTCTCATGTTTGACATACGATAGTTAGTTTATGTGGTATAGACGTTGGTAAGTTGTGTCCACGACCTCAATTTCAGTTCCGTCTACTTTGATCTTTACCCTTCTTATAACAAAGATAATTAAAATTGTAAATTATTAACAAAGTCAAAGTTAGTAAGATCATTATGAAAGACCTCATACATTACACCAAAAGTTTTAAAAAATATAATCGCGAAAGTTCTTTTATTTCATTTCCAAAAAGCCCAACACTTAGTTTCTAGCAACTACCTAAGTAAAGTATTTCTCCTCTTTTCAATTATTAACCATATTGTTCTTTTTATTCTACTGTAGCTTACTTGATATGGGTTTTGTTCCATTTGCTTTCAGTATGCATTAAATTTTGTTTATTTGTGGTGTTTTTTTGGTATATTCATGGTGTTTGCTGTTAAAAAGAAAGTGGGTATTTGTTATCAGTTTCTGGGGAGTAGTGATCATTGAAATATATGGATGATTGTTGAAATGAAGGAAACGTAGAAGCGTTATTGCCAAATACTTAGAATTAGGCTTTGCGAACTTTTGGGAACTTTCGGAAATTTTTGGGAACTATGTCGTCTTTTGTTAGGAAATTTATAGGAATTTTACGGAACTTTATCGAGCTTTTGGAACATTCCAGAATGTTCGCGGACTATATTGAACTTTTGGGAACGGCTCCGAATTCCCGTGTACAGAAGAGGGCTGAGGCTAAGCTAGGTTATAGTGCATATGATTTTTGGAAGGAAGTTGTGTAGTTTTTCCTTTTCTTCTTATTTTTGTTTGCTTCATTGTATGACAAACTTGGGTAAGACGGTCCTATGATACGGCGAGAGTGAGCTTACTAAGATTTGGTGCGACCTTTTCACTTACAGTCGTAAAAATTCACCCCAAATCCTAGAAATATATCCCCATCCTATCACAGAACTGTCTTACCCGAGCGTTACTCAATCACCTGTTTGACATTGAATTCCTAATTTTCTGACTTGAAAGTAATGAAACCCTTAACTAGCAAGATCTGTTTTTGGTTGGATTATGTTTTCCCTGATCAAGCCGTATTATCTGTAGTTGATATGTCTCACTTACCTTTTTTTGGTCGAGGAACAATGTGCGGGGTGATATATCGATGTTTGATGCTCATGTAGAGTAAAGTAGGACTTGCCTTCGGATTACCTTCCAGTCAAACATATACGAAGTCAATGGCATATGGTACTCCTCTGTTCAATTGGTGTCAGTGCATGACATGATGCCTTTTTCTGGTCGACAATCAATTTGAGAAGCGATATCCACAGTTCATCTATCAGAACTGATTAAGCTGTCATGATAGAAATATCTATGCTGTTAGAATAATCTCATGTGAGCGGACTATGATTTGCTTACTTTAATAATTCTGTAGTTGCACGAGTATTCTAAGGTCAGGTTAGCTTCGCCTCACACGGTCATTAGTTGTTTCAATGTTCATGGGAGCTGATACTTAAGCTCTTTAAGTATTATTTGATGCCAGAAGAGCGTCTTTTTCTTGTTCACCAGGAAGGTTCTTTGTATTTTTGTTGACGGGCTGTGGTTTGCAGTGATATTTGATGTCCTGCAACCTTACAAACTCCACTTTTCGAGCCAATTTATGTACAAAGCTGATAAGATTTGGTTGCTTTGTGCCCTGCTACTTCAACATGAACGAACTTTAATCTACAATGTGGTTACTTCTTGAGATACTGATATCATCATTGGTTTCCATAGCTGTCCTCTCACATGCAGAATATTCAAATTATAGTCTGCCCTTTAGACATGACTATGCTATCATTATCATCTTGTATTTCGACTATATCAAGGTTAACCAAAAATCCGCAAGTTGCTATTCTAGCATATATCCGTGCTTAGCTTAACCTGATGTGACTTTCTCAAGTCGGACTTAGCAGCTGGACCTAAGAGTCTAAGATCCTTGCATGACGCCTTTTAAAAGAACATTGCAGTATTGACTGTGTGTGATTAGAGCTTGTGATATGCTACAAAGTTATATAAGAAATCTAGGAGTTAGTATAGCACCATTAATATTGTATAGAATGGTTGAGTGATTGTATGGAAGATCTTTAGATTCCAACTTGAGCCCTTCCCCTGCTATTGTCAATCCTGAAGACAGGGACTTACCTGTTTGCTTTTGCTTTTGCAGTTCTTTCAAGAGACAGGGCAAAACAACTTCTACTGCACTTTGATTTTGAGGAAATAATGGACTTGTCAACATCCCAGAACCTGACTGTTGGCTATGCTGCTCTTGTTGGAATAGGTGGTGTTATGGGATTTTTAAAGAGAGGTAGTTTTATGTCCCTTGGTGCAGGTGGGGTATCTTCTGCACTACTGTACTATGTTTACACAGAACTTCCGAACAGGCCTATTTTCGCGTCATCCCTCGGGCTTGGTGTCTCTGCAACCTTGCTTGGAGCTATGGGTTTCCGGTTTCAGAAGACAAGGAAGGTGTTTCCTGCTGGAGTTGTTGCTCTTTTGTCTCTTGGCATGAGCGGAGGCTACCTACATGGGATTCTTCATAGTCGGAAATAGAGATAGAAAGGCAACTGAGAAAAAGAAAGTTAATACAAGGTGTGCTGGAACTTTGTATCAAACTAGTTATTTGCCCGAGGATGTTGAATCCAGAAAAAAGAGAATTCTGAGATACTTGTATCTGAATTTCAACTAGTATGAAGTATATTTTGTGCCTTCATGTTTCATGATTGGCAGAGTTCTGAACCAGTGGTAGGATTTTCCGATTTTTGTGATCTTAAAACACGAAAGATATATCTCAGGATAGAGAGGTGGATCCGATTTGGAATTTGACAAATTTTGGTAGGAAGTATCTCGAACATTTGTATGAAACCAAAAATGTGCCAAAGAATAACTCATAATTGGTTTTTTTATAGTGCTCATGCTCATATAGTCATATTAGGCGTGAAGCATATCATAAACCTATTAATACGAAAATGGAATTTGAAACCATAAATGTGGAAAATGTTAGCTCAAAAATAGCTTTAGTTTGTCTATGGTGCAAATGCTAATATTAAGTGTGAAACATGGCGTAAACTTATCAATATAAAAAAAAAAAAAAAAATTCTTGTATGCTCCACTCATACTCCTTATACTTGGTCTTTTTTACATATCTTTGAACAAATATACAATCTACCCCCGTAAGCTCGTTTTTGTAGATAAAAGTCTATATCCCACGATAAGAACTTAGTTGGAACCCTGACAGAAAACTTGATAAAATTTTGTTGAAGGCGAAATATTTATAATGGATTATGCAACTAGAAATGTTGAAAATGGCACCAAATAGTCCATATTATCGGTTTGTCCATAGTGCACATGCCAGTCAAATACATTTGAACATGTGTACGAATATAGAAGAAATGACTTGTTTTGTGGATTATATTCCACGCTCAAACATCATTTGAGGCGTACATGCGGGCATGCAGCCTGATTTAATAGAGAGGTGAACAAAAACGATTTGATGATAACTGTTACAGTAATAAACCTTGTTTGGCAAAGACCAGTCGGTAATGTTATATGATTAACTTGATACGAGGGAGATCAGGACAATTTTGTAGCAAATGTTCATTAATTTTTAGTATGAAAGCATATTGTTCATTAAGAGCAAAAGATGCGCACTTTCCCAACCACAAGAGTTCCTGAAATAAGAGGCAACCTTGCAGACGAGTTATCCGATGGAAAATGAGAAAAGCAGCTATGACATCTGATCTAATACTCTGACATTAGTATCTGGTGTCAACAACATAGCTACACCCATGCATCAACATACGATGATTGAGTGATAGATACCCTTCATCCCCCATACGAGGATTCGACAAGGGTTTGGAAACTCTGAAGGGCCAATGCGACCGGGAAGAACTGTTGCTTCAATGCCGATGGCAAGCAAGAACCAGAAGAAAACAAAGGGATAACACGACTAAATTGCTCATGACAAAGCTTATAAATTTCCATTAGTGATGCGGGGTAAAAATTGATTTAGAACCAAAATTTGTACAAGAATGACATTCTACCTCAATTTGCTAGACAAAGCTGTACAGATATGATCATATATTACATAACTTACAATTTCGTATGTGCAATCTTATTGTTCTTGATTCGCCCGCAAGCAGAGCAGAAACCCATTACGTCTAGAGGAGTGAACTGCTACTTTGGGAGCCAAAAATTATGCTCGAGACACTGCTACACGTTAGTACCCGACTGTGAAAGCTAATTCTCCTGCATCACCAAACTGGTTTGAATCAGCTATGGGATAGCAGCTAACTTGGTGTTCCTCTGCGGAATACAACAGAGTTGAATCACGGCTTGATTTTACGAAGCTCCCAGTTACCCTCTCCATCAATCAGTCGTAATTCCAAACTATGGAACGGAATTAATGCAGGACGCTGAAACAAGATAGAACAAATATTAGCAACATGATAAATAGCTTGGTTGGTCACATCCTGAAGTCGACATTATCACTCCATTCAATAATTCCTGAACACGAGATGTTAATCAACCATGCCAGTGTTCGTGAAGTTATGGTTTCAGATCTACTCTATACTCCCTTAAGAATATTATTTCCCTTGTCATAAGAGGGCTTCGTTATAAACCCGAACATAGAGCACAGAATAACTATAATAATACTGACTAACAATAGTCTTGTGTCTCAAGAATACGGAGTAAACACATCTTTTTTGGAATGTTCTAGACTATATAGCTTTTGCCTTTATTAGATAACATCTAATAGTAAACGTTCAGCGAATAGGACCTCATTAACAGGCGCACCATAAACCTTATATCCAATATGATTTTTCTTGAAAAACCTACACTAGTCAGCAACGAAGTAGCCTACTGAGAATTATTAGACAGAAAATAATCCTCATTGAAATATGGTATATCAATTTGACCAAGTTCCAGCACCAGAGTACCAATTAACATAATTCAGGTTATGTAGACGAACTTTTTGTATGTATCCAACTCGGCAATCCTGAGTTACCAAAAAGAAAAAAGAAATGCATACCTGTGATGAAGTGACAACCGTTATGCCTAGATCGGTAGCAAGCCTATACAGGTGCTCTTCCACATCAACACTTGTGGCACTGTCAGTCAAGAAGAAGAAAAAAAAAAATCAAAATTGGTTCATAATGAATTTCCATATAAATAACCTTTAACAACTCTCAGGCTGGAAGAAGGATAAGAAATTATGGCAAGCAGAAGGCAAATAAATCTTTACATACTTGGTGCATTCATCAAGGATTGCAAATTTAGGCTTGTGGAAGAATAAGCGTGCCTTCAACAGACAACAAAAGAGCAGATTAGAGACATAACACAAGTTACAAAGTTCAGATTGCCACCAGCAGTCTAAACTTTGTTGCAAGAGAGAAAATTGTTGCAAAAACAGAACATACCATCCCTAATCTCTGCTGCTCTCCAAGGGAGAGAACATCTTCCCAGTTAAGGGCCGCGCCCAATCCACCTTCCCTCTCTAATAGATAAATCAATTTAACATTTTCCAGAATGGTTTCCAACTGAGTATCTAACACAACTGAGCCACTAACCGTCCGTTGACCTGAAAATTAATATACAAAACTCCACTGAGACATTATTCAAACATTTAGCAAGAAGTTCGTCAAACATGTCCGAAGTGCACACTGCTAATCCTTTAATATTTTGGCAAACATTGAAGCACATAGTACAACAAACTTGTTCCGTTCTTGCCACAGTTAACTAGGCATAACTAACAAATATTCTGAATAGTAGCATTTTTAAGCATCATGCCACCGTACTGGAAGTTGCGCATGTATGCACTGCTACCTGCCATAAAGTGATGACCCAGGTGGTGGTTAAGGTAACACGCAACCTCCTAGGTTCTGCCGTCCCCGTCCCCGTACCAGAAACTCGGAAATACGAAAACACGAGGAAACTTTTTTTTTTTATCTGACCTTCATCTGTTTTATGTTTTTTTTCCAACCTTTTTCTTGCAGTACCCGTGCCCTTAATTTTGTGAAATTCCCGTTTTCCCGTCCCCACTCCATGCAACCTAGGGTGGTAGTATGTCCTAACATAGATTTATAGCAAGGAGACAGAACCTACTGAGACATTTAGCCACCATAGGCCAGAAGCTAAAATGAAACCCGTAAATATGGATAACCACCAAGCTCTCAACACTTTTACCCATTATCCTGACCAATTCGATACGTGAATATTTCACTGCATCATTTGCTGAAGCAAATCAATCTACAATCTACAAAAACCCAACCCCTTCTCATTCTTTCTAGAATCCATATAAAAGTCATCTTATGTACATACCAATAAAATAGGGAGTGTCAAATATGCTACACACTTCCTTATGCCACCAGATAAGATAGTTGAAAAAATCAATAGGTCAAGGAGAATTTGGTTGAACAAAAATTAATAATGAATGCAGAATCGAGATACACTCAGGTACAAACTACAGTTCAAGCCAATTTGGTATTAATAATAAAACATAAATGTGCCTCTACCTTCATGCCTGTGTACTGCCCTTATCTCTGCTTCCTCGCGAGAGAGAGGATATATAATCTGATCCCTTAGTGTTCCCAGGCATGTATATGGTCGTTGTGGAACAACAAAGATACCACAATCAAACTTAATCCCCTTGTCGTAAAGTTGGCTAGGTTTGACAAGTTTCCCACTGACAATTGGCCAAAGACCGCGAAGAACTCTGAATACTGAGCTTTTACCGCTTCCGTTCGGACCTAACAAAGACATGTTGTCAGAATCATAAGCAAGCATCTAAACATGAGTACAATAGAAATAAAAATTGATCAACTAACCAGTAACGAGTAGGCTTTTTCCTCGTACAATGTCACACGACAACTGCCTAGCCAACAATTTCTGGGAGGGAGTAATGATGTCGACATCAGCAAATGAAATGATGTCTTCAGAGTGGTTACTATTTCCCTCATAATCCAGCGCGTTATGAGTCATGTCATCTGCATAAACATTTCATTAGCAGATTTGTTAACTTCCAAATAACTGCACTAACCATAAACAGAAAGAATATCGTGAGAGCAATGCAGCCAGATTTTCAAGGAATCATACGACAATAATGAAAACCAAATCTTCAATGGAGGATAAGCCAGACTATGATCAAAGAACAAAGGACCACAAGCCAAGATATTCGATTAGTTGGAGTTTCATGAGTGTTAGAGTGTGACTACTTACGAACTCATCGACCTTCAACAACATCAATTGCCTGAATAAACCTATTAATATGAAGGGATAAATTTCTCATAAGCATCAATCATATTCCTAGAGACAGTAGAGGTATGTTTGGTCACTTGTGGTACATATTAGGATAAATCAAAAGTTAAACCCTGGAAGGCTGTTTTAGTGGACAATAACCCATGTGGTAACCTTATAACAAGCTCCAGCCCGGAATTCGACAAATTGGTACGATACAGCTTTAAGATGTACTCCCTCCCAAATCAAGGTTTACATTTGACAATTTGTGGTCAAATTTTAGAAACTTTGACCTTGAATTCCTCATAAAATAAAAAAGAAAATATTCTGAAATTAAAATAGTTGCATTTGTTTTTAATGTA
>CAAKMY010097933.1:0-32586 GCA_901111285.1 Corrigiola litoralis | reverse complement strand
ACGTGGCATGCCACGTGTCCACCTAAAGATCTCCTACCCACTAATATATATAGATATAAGATATTCCTTTAACTATAATGCCATCAAAAGCAAATACGGAGTACTCCGTATCAGTAAACGAGGGGAGTTTGAGGAACATATGCTTCTCCACATAAAGTCCAAATTTGCCTTTGGTAGAGTTATATACTCCGTATGTCATACAAGATGTTTACATTATGAGCACAACTCCTATGTGAATTTAAAGCTTCTTAGATAAGGTTAAGCGAATCCCATTTCCCAAGTCTTAGATCCTTTATGTATGTGAGTTCACATTGAATCAAGGTGACATTATATATAGGACACAGGGGGGATGGAGTCATGCAATATGGCACGAACAACGGTGATTAACTGATTAACAGAATATGCCAATCTTTGTGTAGTCATTAAGCCTTAGATTAAAAAGAATATTCTTCAAGGAGATGAAGGAATTGCTAAATTGTACTATTGTATTTCTTTTTCTTGTTCCAAAGTTTGTACACATAAAAAATGTAAGTAGTAAATTGTTCTGTCATGAATACATTGTACTTTACCATATTACAATAGCTACCTAGGCACGATGCATATGTAGCCGGAATCTCCCTATTAGCCTACAACTCATGGTATTAGTTTCTTAGTATCGCTACAGGACTTTAATTAGCTTAAGATAACTTATTCTGAATAAAATACATGGATGTAGGAGCTGACCTGATCTACTTAGCCCCACTTACTAAGTAATCCATATTAGGAGTAGCCATGGGCGGAACTAGGGGGGGACCCAAGGGAGCCCCGGTCCCCCCCAACTTTGTTAATTTTTGTAATTTTTTAAGGAATTTTTTTTTTAAATACATAAAAATTGTTAAATTTTTTTACTTGGTCTCCGTAAAAATCAAAAAAATTCGATTGGCCCCCCTTAAGAAAAAATCCTAGTTCCGCCCCTGGGAGTAGCTTAATAGGAATGCATCATTATTTCATCTTCTAAAGTCATGTTTAAAGTCAAGCCATCTTGAGCCGTGCGCAATTATTAGTATTCTACAGGCCATTTGTAATTGTGCTACCACAATTCTTTGGTGTGACTTGTACGAAATGGGCCGAGCTAATGAGCTATATCAAATGAAAACATCAATGTAGTCATTTTGGACACAGCTTTTTCAAGCTTGTATGACTGTATCAGTTGGACCTCTGTATGCAAGCCCAACTCAGTCACTCAGTCAGTGGCTTAAAGCCATATTTATAAGGAGTGTCGAGTGATGACCACAATAGCTAATATCAACATGTTTGTATACATGTTCAACGGGCCGGGTTCGGGTAGGGCAGACTCAGGAAAACATGGGTCGGGAAGGGTATCTAGAAATAAGTCATGTCACAGAGCGGGCCGGGTTGCAGGTCATTACGGTTCACAATTTATTTCATAATAGTTTTCCTTTTTTACGTGACCTTGACCCATCACGACCCTTTTTGATGGGCCAGTGGCCCGACCGACTGGCCCCATATCTACACATTGCGGGTTGCGACCCGTTACAAGCGGGATGGGTCATGGGCCATTGACGGGGACTTGTCCCAACAGGTGTAATTATGCCTACTTACTTCCTAGTTTTTATCATTTCAGAATGAGAAGTGAAAACAGGTTCTACACTTCTACCAACCAGTTAGAACTTGGACGTTACAAACTAAAACTTTCAAAATTTTCTTGTGATCTTGATAAATCATGGAAGCAGAAACTCTATTCAGTGAAGAGTTTTGCCTTGTCAAACAAAAAACTACAACCATGGTTGAAAAACGATTGTTTCGCGCCATCATAAGAATCAACGGGCTTTTGAAGGTTGCTAATGGTCATACATAAGCACTACAAGGACAGTGGGTGTGGCACACAAATTAGTCTATGCAGATAACTCGAATTTAAAACTCTTAGTAAGGATATTAATCCAGAATATGTCTACCGACCAAGAACATTTGTTGAGCGAGTACGCATGAACAATTTAACACCCAAGAAGTCATTCTTAGAGTCAACTGACAAATAACGTTGGCTACTCGATTGATGTCATGACTATTGCAAATCACTTAAATCTACTCAAATTTGGACTGCACAAACCCTCTAAACCACCTATTTCCAGCCCAAACAGGGTAAAGTTAAAGCAAGCAAGCTATCCAACTTCAAGTATTTACCTTGCAATCAAAGCTAAAGAGTCACAATGACATAAAAGATGTTAAAGAAATGGCCGCCAGAATCCACCAAAGTTGATGCAACTGTCTTGAGTAAGCAAAGCTCGAAAGAGGTGCCACTGCAGGTGGATTAGGATCAGCCTCTGGGATGTTGCATGATCCGAATGTCATGTTTGCCTGTCAGATGACAATACAACCTAGTGTCATACACTGTACTAAAAATAACAGGATAAAAAGCATAGCAAGAATCAGTAACTAACGAATGCGCTATAATGATGTGATCACAAACATAGCTTTCCCATTGTCCATCTCACAAGATTGTATAATAATGTGAGGATGGAGAAGAGATGCCGTCATTAAAAAGTGAGGGGACTAGAATGAACATAAATGCACTCAAGCAGACTTAGTTGCCGAAAACTTAAATGAGAGCCAAGAGGTACTTGTACAAATATTGCTCCAGTTCATTGCTCCCTTTGCTCTCCCTACTAAAGATCATTAACTTTCATTCAACTCCTTATGAGTTATGGGAACAAATTAGGCTCGACAGTGAGTTATGGTAACAAATTAGGCTCGACAGTCTATATGTTGCAAGCGAATTAAGTTCAATTCTTAATAACACACGGTAAAAACAATCTATTCTTGAATAGTTGTATCCTCGTTCATTTAATCCATTCCTTAATCTATATCCCCTACTGTTCTCATGTTATAATATTATGAGCAAATAGCATGTAGCCACCTTGAAGTATATGTCAAGAAAGAAAAACGAAAAGAATGTAGATGTGTTTACTGACCCTGCATTCCGCGATATTGCTACAGCCACATACTAGATGACCGTTGGTTCCATCTACAGCAGCTGGTGCACCACCTCCATCACTCCTCTGCAGCATTCAAGTACAGAAATCAAGTAAAGAGACCGATGAGTATGTAAGGAATAAGCTTTGCTATGATTACTCACAATAGCCATAAGTGGTTAATATAGATCATATCTATTACCTTGTAGAAATCAACGGCTACAAAATTAGCCCATCTTTTGCCTGATGCATTATAACAGGTATTCAGCATACTCATTAGTGGAGCTGAATTGTGTTTGCAAGCTGAGGCTACATCTGGCGCATCAGGAAAATAATTGACCAAAACTAAGGATCTGGAGGTTGTGTTCATTGAAGGTGATTCTCCACGATTAGGACATAAGCCAGCGACCATACCGCCATCACCATCTGAAATTTTGAGTTCCAATGACAAACTTCCAATAAGCTTTTGATGTAATTTTATTCATTGATGAGCTGTGCGAATGATATCATACTCACATTGATTTTCCACCAAATACTTCCACTCGTAGGCAATTCCTTCATCAGCCTCTTTAGGAGATTTTGAAGTAAACACGACCAAACGCTGATTCTTCTGAATCATATCATCAACTGTGGGCCAATCTCCACCATTTTTGGGCATTCGAGACACTGGAAACCAGAACTTCCTGAGGCCAGCTGCGTCAAAGACCTTCGTCAGACCCTTGGGTGAAGTAACATAGTCTTCAATGAAGATGGTGATGATCTCGGATGGATTTGCCTGGAGGAAGGACTGAATCTCGCCCAGAACTCTGATTGCCGGTTGCTGATCAATAAAAATCAGTCAAAAAAGATACATTCTGTTTGATACTTCCCTCAGATAGGAAGTACATGTATGTTTATGTGCAAATTCACATAATTTGCAGCACAAAAGATCAGACTAAAATAATGTATTTGACGGAAAATAACACCCTAGTATAGCATATGAGACAGGTGTAATGGACTGATGACCAGAAGTTAAGTGCAATAAAGTAGCAGACTGGCATAGAAATGCTACAAATCCATTGTACACATATAGTACTTACAAAAGCTGTATAGTTGTAACATTGCCCACCAAAGGAGTGACATAACCAGACATCATTTTCGAAGTCATACATATCGAGCATTAATCCTCTTACACCATTCTGCAAAGGAAAAAGTGCGAACTTGTCAAAACTGGCATTGCGAATTTGCAACTGAAATTGCAAACTTATTATTAATGCCACTTTGTTTCTTTTGATCATAATTCGATTTGGTTAGAGCATGATAAATAATTATCTGGTAGATAAACCATCAATATAAAGTATTTGCATGCAAGTAAGCAACAAAAAAAAATCTAACAACCTAAGTAATCTGTAATGGCACAGCTCATTTTTCAGTAACAGCCATTTTGGCTCAGTATCAAGCATCAACAGCGACATCACAACTAATCCTATATAAGCAAACTATGGTGACTAAAGAACATTCAGTAAGCCCAATAAAATATAAAACACGAGAGACAAGTTTGAATGTCAATATGAATTCATGCTCGATTTCCCACTTAATAACATTCATGCACGATTTCCCACTAAATAACCTTCTTGTTTTTATATTGGACGAGAACCGGGTAATTGGATAAAGGTACAGAAGCAGTTCATCAACATATGTTACGCACTTGCACGAAAGCATGCTTGTCCCTTCTACAAAGATAATTACTATAACAAGGTACCAGACTTCACAAGTTGCCAGAATAAAGAGTAATTGAAAAGAAATTGAAGCTTGCGTTATAAAATCAGCACTCAATGCTTACATTATACGTCAAGAAAGATCATGTAACAACCACCTTTCCAGGAGATTGATAAAAAAAGGTACAACAAGCTGAATATTCTAACAGAAAAGATGACTTTTGTACGGTCAATCGCCATGCCGAGTCTTTCTTTTTACAGTTTATAAGCATGTACGCAGCTAATTTGCTTTTAGTTATCCAAAAGAAATTGAAAATATGTACTTTTACAATCTATCTTCTCTGAACAAAGACATCAAATTCGACAATGTGCAAGTGGCTGAAATAACAATTGCGCACCTAACAAACACCACTGTCTATTGTTTTCTAGCCAAAATAACTAACACCATTACAACTTTGAATATACTACAACTTGCTTCAAAGTAGAGCACTTGTAATACCTAATATTTTACACAAGTACTTCCGTTTTTTCTTTCTTATTAGTTCATCACAAATTATTAAAAAGAGACCGTCTCATTTTAACTTAAAACTAGTCATGGTCACTTTTTATTTACATTAACAAAAGTGACCACTCTAAGCCAAAACGGAATCACATGAAAACCGTCTAATCATAACTTAAAATCAGACAAGCTCATACATGACTGATATATCTCCTCTAAATCCAACGAGCACGAACAATAGAAAAATCGAAACATTTAGCATTTCTAATACAATGTTACTGGAACAATTCGGCACAAATGATCGCAAACAGAGTTCAAGTTTTCACTATCAAATGCCACACAAGGAAAATGCAACATATTAATTACTCAGATATTCGAAATAATTCAAAATCATTAAATTTCGTCACGAAATATACATGCATGTAGTTCCAGTAATATCCTGAAACTAACAACCACCGCAAATTGATTGTTGGCCAAAGTAAAATCGATTTCATCACATACTTATTTTTTCTTCCGAAATTCAGCATTATTATTTCACTTACTACTTCCTTAGTTTTCACACACAAATTCAACTTTCAAACACTACATTTCCAGCTCAATTCAGTTATCACACAGAAAGTTAGCTAGTAACAAAAACAACTGAGAAATATATTCAGCATTTAATCACGTAATTTCGACCTCGCAAAACTTATCAGAAATCAACATTTCAAACAGAAAATCTCGACCTCAATTCAATTATCATAGATTAAATTCACAAATTTCACACACAAATTCAAATTTCAAACACTTAATCTCAAGCTTAACTCAATCACCACACCAAAAGTTACTGGAAAATGCAACCTTTAAATTCCTCGGATAAATAATTCAAAATTCACTTAATTTCGCCACCAAATATACATGCATGTAGACTTTTCGTCACATCCAAAAACTAACAACCACCACGTATTGATTTTCGACCAAAATTCAGCGTTATTAATTCAATTAACACCGGCTACTTTCACAAATTTCACACAGAAAATCTCAAGCTAAATTCAACTATCACCGACAACTTCACAAACACAGTTCAAAATTCAAACACTAAATCTCGAGCTATACTCAATAATCACACAAAAATTAACAACTAATGTAAAAATGAAATAAAAATTACAATCGCCGAGTTTGTTCAGCAATAAAATCAAGCATTTTACAACTTATTTAAAATTCATGAAATAAACACAAAATCTCGAGCTACAGTCAATTATCACCGACTACTTTCACATTTTTCACACACAAGTTCAAAATTCAAACACTAAATCTCAATCTAAATCCACTCATCACAGCAAAAATTAACATCTACTGTGAAAAACAAAACACGAATTTATTGAGCAATTAATCAAGCAACTTCAAATTTATCAAAATTCATAAATTAAACACAGTTAAAAAAAATACAAAAAACATGAAATTATAAAGTAAAATTAAGCAGCGAAACAGACTTGAAGCTGAGAAGTGACGGAGTCCTGCTGATTAGTCGGAGCTAGGATAACAGAACCAGTAGCCGACCTCTGTCCGAGTCGCGCGAACGAGTTGTGAGTCGTTAACCACGAGTACTTATTAAACGCCAATCCTTTCACCTTCATTTCACATCATTCAACCAAACACACATATCTTCATCATCAATTCATCATCATCATCAACAACAAAAAAAAAAGAAAAAAAAAAAAGAAATGGAATTAATAGTGACCTTGGAGAAGGGGAGGAGAGGTTGGAGGCGAGTGCAGCGAGGGCGGACATTGCCGTCAGCAAAGCAGGTCTCACAGTGGAGCCCCCCGCCGCAGTTGCGGTCCGACACGCAGGTCTCTCCCAAGCTCTATATAACATCATAAGATAAATAAATAAATAAATATGATTAGAAAAGACCGTCTACTTTTATTTAAAAAAAAAAATAGACGAACTCCATATAAGCTAAATTTACTCAAACTTCCTATAAGCTAACTCCCTATAAGCTAAATTTACTCAAACTCCATGTAGGTTCGAGTCAAGTTATAGATTTATATGCCTTTATTGGACACGCATGGCTCGGCGTACATTTATGCTAAAAGTAGACGGTGTCCAAGTCAAGTTATAGATTTTTTTTATATGCCTTTATTGGGCAAGCATGGCTCGGCGTATATTTACCTGAAGAGAAGAGGTGGAGGTGAAGAGAAGAACGGGGATGAGTAGGAGGAGAGTAGAAGCAATTGCGTTCATTATTTTCTCTGTTTCTTTTTATTTTTTGTTTTCTTTTTATTTTTAGCTTCTTTAATTTTTTTGTTTTTGTTTAATTTTTTTGTTTGTATTGTTTAGGCGGGAATTAGCAACGAAGAGGAGAGGGAGTGAAAAGGAAGGAAAGGAGGGAAAAGAATGGAAGGAATGTTTGGTTTTATAGGGGGGAGAGAAATGTATGTCGAGGAGAATGAGAGAGTTGTTCAGTGAATCAGTGTCAAGTTCGGGCGCGCCGTTGGGACATGCTTTTTGCTGACTCGCCTTGTCCTGCTTTTTTATATTTTTTATAAAAGGGAGTTTCTTTTTTGTTACCATTTGGTTTAGTCCGGAATAAGAAAAAAAGAGTAGTTTAGTGTCAAGTTCGGACGCACCGTTAGGAGGCACATGCTTTATGCTGACTTGCCTTGTCCTACTTTTTTATATTTTTATAAGAGAGGTTTTTTTTGTTGGTTTTCATTATTCGTTTTAGTCTGAATTCGAGTTGGGTAAGACTATTAGGGCGGCAAAGCTCTCCCTCAAAGTTTTATAAGAGATTTTGTATAACAATTTGACGACATGATAATAGGTTTGTAATCCTAAATTAATTTGGGGTTTGCTAAAATTCTGATTTAAGTATGTGTTACGTGACTAGTTTCAGTAAATTGTAAGATAGTTACGGAACTACCGAATTTTAGATAATCATTAAGACAACTTTATCAAAAATAGACATGCACTTACTTTTGCATGGCCTTTTTCTCCTAATCTTGACTATGCCTTTCATTCTGTGTTTGGGAGTAGCCAGTTTTAGGTCGACCATCGCCATTTGTCGGCTTGCCGCTACTCTCTTCTATAGAAGTTCAAAAGTATTTGAAGAGATTAAGGGGTCTTCGCCTGCACAATCACAGTTCACGGGTGGAATTTGCGGAATTGTGGGTTTTGTATGAGATGGAGGGTACACAGATAGCTATAAGTTCAGAGTAGTGAATACAGTAATAATCTAGCAATCTACATTGTTGGTTTTTGCAAAACATTTTTCATAGTTTAATCATCTTTTTAACCTCTAAAATTTAGAGTTTGATTCTTTATAAAAGCGTTATCCCGGCTGAATCACTTGGAGTTGGGAGATGCTTTCAGGCGTTCAACACACACTGACAAGACAAGTGAAGCAAAAAAGGTGCGTGCTCGGCCGCGAGAGGGTCAAGAATTATGGTGCGCGTGCGTGCTTGTACGAATAATACATGTATTCATGCCCTAGTCTTGTGTCTAATACTAAAAGTATAGTCGTAATTTCAAGTTGGTTTGGGGTTGGTTAAAAACTTCCGAATCAATGTCAGTGTTATGTGATTAGTTTTATGTTGTTCGGATTTAAGAGCGACTATGAAACTCACATTGTAAAATAATCATTTTCACATTGCTTTGTATGGGAGGAAAGGTTTGAGTAAAAAAAATTAACTGAAATTATGAAACTCTTTGTGTCCAGATGTATACATTATACATGTAGACATGCATTATATAAACAATAAGAAAGCTACTGATCAGAGATGGAGTAGTACGCTTTCTATCAAACCATACGTGCAAAGGCAACTCTGGAAATAACTTCTTCTTTGCACTGAAGCAACACATGACTGGCGTGGAGATCCAAGTTATGCATTTGTCCAAACTCGATCCCTTAGACTCGATCCCTCTATGCTTGTCCAACCTGTTCGGCTGTTCAGCTGTTCTGTTTTCTCCTTCTTACATGGCGTTAAAGTGGTCCTTTGAGAAGAAACACTCGATCCCTTAGACTTTATGGCCAAACATGGTCATTCTTGTACTGTTGGCCATTATGCTTACTTGCCAACAATTCCGTGCATGTCATTTATTGCCTTTGGTTCTTCATAAATTAAATGCAATGGTACTATGAATGTTGCAACCTGAATGAATATCACTCTATGTTGATGTTTTGCCGTAGAAATTGGGAAATCAAAGACGTAACTACTAAAGTATGACCACAAATACTCTCAAAATCATGTCTATTACTTTCCACCCTTCTCATTGCATGTCTTTCGTGCATTAGGAGCAACTTCATACTAGTACAAACGTAAAACAGCCGCTATAGCACGGAAATCACACTCGAAGTCTCCGCTATAACACGGAAATCACATTCGAAGTCTTGGGCTTTTGGCTCGATTTCCCCGTTGTCTTTATACCACACGACACAATTCTGTTTACACTGATTGAAATGGGTTTATGGCCCGTTGATTGTACAAGTGCTTCAAGCAACACATTACACACGTGAACAAATTATCATTAGACTAATAATAGACTAACAGCGGGTTTTTGGGTTGCTAGTTTCCTCCAAAATCTTTCAGCATCATAGCTTTTTTAAAGCAAATAATATCGAATGCAATACTAAAAATACAGAAACTGTCTATCATTACTCATAGGACGACGAAGCTATATGTTTGAAGTCTTGACATGTTTTAAGTAACAATAAATCATGTTCGGGGGCCAACACTAGAAAAAAGCATCGATTCCGACACCGACTATGAAGCTTATACTGTAGAAGATGTGCAACAGTGGTTGGAGTCACAAGAGGATGTATCCAACGGGGCAACGGTACCCTTCCTCACTTGAAGAAATTTGAATGGGTTGCGGCATTCCACACAAACATGTTGATAGCGATGTTGCATTTGCATTTTACATTGTTAAGAACGCTATCATGCTTGAGAAATTTGTATGTGATCCGCGTTGTCCCGACGAGGTTGATAGTCCATTTGGGTTTCGCCATAGATTGATAGAAACGGCTAGGCGTCGTGCTAGGCGTTTGGCAAAAGTAATTCCTCGCCGTGTTGATATGTAATCCTCTAATCAATAACTTGTAGCATTAATGATTCTCGTCGTGGTAGTGGCTGTAAAACCCCAATACAGATCCAAAGACATATATTATGAGACAGTATGAGAAAGTATGAGACAGTTTTCTGGTATCTAAATATCTAATACGTGATTATTTCATTGAGTTGTCGAGTTACCACTTGTGCAGTTGTGCTTGGTAGGTTATAGTTGTAGACTTGTAGTTGTATTAAAGGTTCTGTAACACTAAACAGTTCATATTGGTACTTGTTACCCCGTATTTAGCATTTGGTAACGTCACACATTCACACTACACAAGGGGCTTATGGCCCGTTGATTGTACTAGTGATTCAAGCAACATACGTGAACAAACCATCATTAGACTATAGACTAATAGTGGGTTTTTGGGTTGCTCGATTCCTCCAAATTCTTTCAGTATCAAAGCTTTCTTAAAGCAAATAATATCGTATGCAATACTGAATATGCAGAAATTGTCTTTCATTACTCGAGAACGAAGAAGCTATAGGTTTGAAGTCTTGACATGCTTTAAGTAATAACACAGAGAGCCAAAAAGAACGCTTTCATTAACCATAAAAAAGGCTTTGCAAATGATAAATCACATTTGGAACAAACACCAAGGAGAGAGTATCAACCCATTCTATAAGCTTTGGAGAGCTTCAGTTGTTAAACCAATCGATAATAGGAGAATATGGCAGATTATTAGGGGCTTCGGAACATGCGTTGTCACTCTATATTTCTTGTGCATTAGGCTATATACGTTTGGTTTGGTGTAATCAACTTTATAATGTAATGGTTTTTTTTTATAAGTTCAACTAGAATTAAAAATGAAGGAGATGGTGGAGACTCACATGGAGGGATGAGTTTGATTACCTTCACTAATGTAATGGTGATTACATAAATTTTTTTTTAAATTATTACATGAATTATATTATGAAAGCTCTTAGCTTGTAATGGGGATTGCAACTCTTCCATCTCTCTCTCTTAATTTTTCCACCATTTTCAGGCTAATTTGGGTAATTAATTACAAGGATGATCACATTACACCCAACCAAACAAGCCCTTGGTGTTTTTCTTGTACCTAATTTAAAAAGATACAAGAAAATGATAAAAAGTACAAAAAATCTAAGTGGGAGCACATGCTTCCGAAAACATGGTATAAATTATAGGAGAATAGCTCACATGACTTATAAAATATAAACTAGTCTCACCCATTTCTATTTTTCAATGTGAGTTAACTAACTCACACATGTAACTAATCTCCTCCTTATATATGAGTCCACCAACTCCTCTTTAGCCACACAACTAGGTCAACTAAAAAAACCATATTACTTTTGACCACCATAACATTGAACCGTAACCCATACATCAAGCCATCATCGTGCCATGTCCGCACCCACATATTACCTCTTAGCATCCGTCGATTTTCATGTATCATCTTCGCAAGGTCCATAAAACTATACTTACACACTACTCCATTAAGTCTACAAACTAACATGACCACGCCGGGTTGTTATATTCAGCACTCTTGTTCATCTTGTGTGCGTATCAAAATACTAGTCCAAATATCCATAACGTTTTCTCAACAAGTCAAGTGGGCTGAAACTAGTAAACGACCCTACACCCGTACAATCCATGTCTATGTCCATGACGAACTATGGTACCTCTTGGTGGGGAGACATATCAAGGAACATTTGACTCAGCTTATAAGCCCAATGAGGATTAATCGTAAAGCTAACTGGCAATAAAATAACCCACATGACTTCTAAACTAGTCTCATCCACTTCTATATTTTGATGTGAGATAACTAACTAAGGTCCTGTTCTCTCCTCATATGAATTCCAGTGAGTTTCAGTTCCTTTTATTTCTATCCAGTTCCTTCCAGTTCTCTCCAATTCTTTCCAATTACTCTCAGTTCTCTTCAGTTACTTCCAGTTCTCTTCAGTTCTCTTCAAATTCCTTCGAATTAATTCCTTCTATTTTTTTAACTGATTTCATTTCCTTCCGGTCCTCTTCAGTTTCTTCCAGTTCCCTCCAATTCTCTCCAGTTCCTTTCAGTTCCTTCCAGTTCTTTCCAGTTTCCTCCAGTTCCTTCCAGTTCAGTTCAGTGCAGTTCTGCGAGTTTCAGCTGAAGAGAACAAGGCCTAAGACATGATTTTAGCACGTCAACATATTTTTCTATTTTCTAAATAATACGGAGTATATAGTAAACGCTATAATAAACTAATATTATCGGAACCAATTAAATTTATTAATTCATAGAGTTATTAATATATAGATAAGATTAAATACTAGTTGTTGGACAATTATAGGACGCCACCGGGTGGTACCGAATTCGGGTGCCACCCTCTCACATGTATTATTATAATGTTTGGTGGCACTCATCAATAGGGGGGATTTTAATAATACATTGTGAGAGGGGTGACGCCCAAATTTGGTACCACCCGGTGACACTATATTTTCCTAGTTTTTATTAGAGAGGTTTTTGCCGATTTGATGAATTTTAGATTTCCATACAAACTCTTTTCAAAAAAAGAAAAAAAAGATTCCCATACAAACTAATTCCAATATCATAGTACATAACAAGTTGAAAGAACATTGAAACTAATAGATCAACAAACCCTCCAAAATGATAAATTGATACTCCGTATAGAAAATTTAACCATCTTTTTATCTTTTTGGTACCTCAAATTCATGTTTCGTGAACTCTACTTGAAATCCTTCCCCATCAAAGAAAGCCAAGGCAAAAAGTGTGGTCATTTTGTAAAGTGTAGTACAACTTTTATATCTTATCTTAACGCAGTAAAAGCTAACTGATCCTTAACGAGGTTAGATTGGTATCACTAACTAACCAAGGCAGCTCTAGTTGATATTGGAATCTGATGCCTTAACTTGGTAGGGCCTTAAGTTTCTCGATGATCAACTGTTAATAACTAGATCTAATTTTAAGTTAAAGATAAACCGTTTCTTTTTTTTTTTTTTCGGTTTTCACAAAAATACATAATCTAATTCCCATTCATGTGCCTAAACAAAAATCTAAGAAATTAGTATTATTTTGTAACACCACCACATGTGTATGCAATAAATCGTGCCAGACATATTATCATTAGACTAAAGACTTGAACATAAAACTGCATGTAAGAATCGGCATTTGGTACAACAAAGTTACTCTAGTCACTCCCATCTTCGATTCTTATCAACGACTTCATGTGCTTTACTAGACAGAAAACCATAAAACCTGTCTGCATCCATTAATCCATATTATTCTTTCAGTAACCAACTAATCAATCAACCATGCTTTACACAATTTTTTACAGTAGTTAATACAGTTATAAAGTACTCCTAAAAATGACAAGTATACATCATGTTTCATGTCTGTGGAAGCTGCAGATATAACGGAAGACACATGGTGGGACTTATGTAATCTAGTAGTATACTGTACTTATCTTAGGAAGTCCAACTGCAAGGAAAAAGGAAAACAAGAAGAATAATTGCAAACCTGTCCGTGACCTGGAGAGACTCATTACCCATTAGTGTTATAGTGTACTAAGTGAGAGAGTGAGAGAAAGAGTCAAAAGAAAGCAAAGAGCCAAACTTCTCTTTCACTGTGTTTTTCTCAGTTATACTAACTTGGTTGCTCACCATATCCAGCTGACCACTGTCACACTCACTCAAAATATGGGCATTTGCAGTCTCCTCTTTTTTGGCGCATTCTTTATTTTTCTACCAATGCACCTTTCTTTAGCTGTTCCTGCAGGTTTATTTACTATCAGTCTTTCATACATTTACTTTTGCTGTCTTTTTTTTTGAGTTAATGACTTTTGTTACATGGGTTTTTCTACCTTTCTGTTGAAGTCTTTTTAGTGAAGTGTGGTGCTTTTTGCTTGGTACTGGATTATTTGAAGACATGTAGTTTTTTGACATGGAAAAGGTTGAGTGTTCTTGTTGAGAGAATAGTATCTCTTGTGCCAATATATATTTGTGGATTAGAAGGTGGCATTTTGTGATTATGCAGCTTGTTTAACATGGTTAATGTGACTGCTTATTGTTGATGTTGATGGATGTTTTGGTGG
This sequence comes from Corrigiola litoralis, assembly GCA_901111285.1. Classification (NCBI taxonomy): domain Eukaryota; kingdom Viridiplantae; phylum Streptophyta; class Magnoliopsida; order Caryophyllales; family Caryophyllaceae; genus Corrigiola; species Corrigiola litoralis. The sequence continues at coordinate 18,278 of CAAKMY010097933.1, read as the reverse complement.
TCTACTATGTTGCAATTGAGCTATACAGTTAATGACTCTTGTTACATGGGTTTTTGAGCTTCTTGTTGAAGTGTGGTGCTTTTTGTTTGGTGTTAGCTTATTTGAAGAAATGTAGTTTCTTGACTTGAAAAAAAGGTTGAGTGTTATTGTTGAGAGAATAATATCTCTTGTGCAAATGGGTATTTGTTGATTTGAAGGTGGCAGTTTGTGATTATGAAGCTTATTTAATGTGGTTGTTGATAAGTAATATGATTGCATATTGTTGATGTTGATGGATATTTTCTTAGTCTACTATGTTGCAATTGAGCTTTTAATGACTCTTGTTTTTTCAGAGGTTTTTGAGTTTTTTGTTTAAGTGTGGTGCTTTTCGCTTGGTATTGGAATATTTAAAGAAATGTATTTTCTTGACTTGGAAAAAAGAATGAGTATTGTTGTTGAGAGGATACTATCTCTTGTGCAAATGGGTATTTAAAGATAGAAAGGTGGTAGTTTGTGATTATGCAGCTTGTTCAATGTGATTGTTGTTGAGTAGTATTATTGCATATTGATGATGTTGATGGTCATGTTAGTAGTCTACTTTGTTTGCAATTGAATTTGAGGTTTATATCAAGTTATTCTAGAAATTTGAGAATGCAAGATGAAAGTTTTGTGGCCCAAATGGACATACTGGAAGCTTGTTCAATATGATTGTTGTTAAGTGATATGATTGCATATTGTTAATATTGATGGATAATTTGGTAGTCTACTATGTTTGCAATTGAGGTTGATATTCATATCAAGTTATTTAAGAAAATTGAAAATGCAAGATGAAAGTTATAATGCTCAAATGGACATGTTTCTCTTGTAAGTATCAGACTGATGTGGTTTGGTATTGTTAATTATGTGAGGTAAGCCTTATATGAGCTATATCATGTTTCTACTTCCTGCCTTCTTTTTTTTCTTTAAATGTTTTTTGTCATGTCAAAAAATGACCCCCCCCCCCCAATGAATGTAATATGTGTCTTTTATAATCAATAAGGCTGCAATGGAGTTTTTAATTTAGGGGGGGGGGGGTTGTAGTTTGGGGTGTTGGGGTTTGTGGTAATTCTGTGTGTTATAGTCATATATGAAATCCTAATTCTACCCAATTACAGTGTTTTACAGAGAAAACTGATGTACTTGAGGTGATAAAGAAGTTGTTTGGTTCTTTGATGGTTGTGACAGATTAGAGCAAACGAGATGCCACAATTGGAGAAGGTGGCATCTTTACCTGGTCAAAAGGATGATTTTCGCTGTTATTGAACTTTGACGTTAAAATGTCTAGCCTGATTTAAACTACAGATGGTTTGGGTTTTTGTGGTTGTTCAATACTGTTAGTCAGATGCAACTCTGGTGTCAAGAATGCAGTATAGTGATCTAGATTTCTAACTTACGAAATTTTTATCAGATTCTGGTTAATCAATTTAACTCAGTTACTTTGCTCCAGGATGCCCTTTGAACTTAAATGGAACCAACTTTACTCTGGTGGCTTCCATCTGTTCAAATCCTATTGCCCGTGGAAAATGTTGCCGTTATATGAATGCATATGTCGCCCTTTCAGTTGCTCGTTATGCAAATGCAACAAGCAAGCTTGGAGTTGGTTCAGATCTTTCTGAGGTCTGTCTTAATTCAATGTCACAAACCTTAGAACTCTATGGGGTGCCAGCAAATGCAACAGGTTTTTGCGGATTTGGGACCAAAATTCCTTTGAATTATGAGTGCAGAAGTAGAACCAGTGTTGCGCAGATGCTGCAGTCTCCTGGCTTTGGTGAAGTAGCTCAAAGTTGCCGAGTTTCACTTTCAGAAGGAACTCAGTGTAAGAAATGTATAAATGCTAGCCTTATGTATCTTCGTCAGATAATAGTAGCTGAAGATAATATTACACTGATGACTTGCCGAGATGCTACTTTTGCCACACTTGCCAGTCAAGCTGACAATACATCTGCTGTACGATTTGCCAGTTGTTTCTTTGGTGTTCCACGGCTTCGTTCTGAAGGTATTTATCATTATCCATTACGATTTGGTTGATATAATTTTCTCTTCTTTGATCTCTCAGGAATTTTAGCAATGTCAATTTGTCTAGAACTCGTAGTTGATAAAGATAATGATTCTGTATGCGACCTTACCCTAACTAATATGAGTGACATAGCGGAGTGTGTTGTGCATATAAGACAATAATTCCATCCTGGAGAAAATGTCCTTTCTGGAAAAATCACTGTGAAACTTTTACGTCCATTCTGTGCTGAGATAGTGTCAAGTAAATTACGGCTCCTTGCCCCTATTTATTTTTCTCAAGGCAAATGTAGCACTCCTACTGCTTTTACTGAATGGACTAACTTCTGATTGGTAAACATGAGAAATTATCTGATTTATCACGTTCTAAAGATGAGTAGCTCCTGAAGCAAGGATACTAACTTGTTGAGTCAAATTGCATTTTTGTTTCCTTCCTTTCTATCTCTGTTGGTTTTTGATTGCGTTATGTTTTTTTATTGATATCATCTCTTCACTTCATGCCAGTCTCTGAGCCGCCCTCATCACAGTTACCTCCCAAGCCATCTCCAAATGCAGTTGTTGCTGATGGCCCAAGTGAGCCATCATTGGGGTTATCAAGCATATCTCCGCATGACCAGCGCCATTCCTATCAACTTACAGCTATAACAAGTGTCGGGATTGGCATCACCGTAATTTCGTTCATTCTTCTTTTGCTCTTGGTATTTCTGATTCGTAAGAAGAATAAGGAGTTAGATGGTTCCGGTTCAGACAACGGCTGTAAGACATTACGAGCTCCTTCTGGTCGATCTGGACGAAAGATGCCAGATGGTATGATATAAATTTCAGCTGGTTACTAATTTTAAACAATCATTGGTCCTCATTGATTTCAATTACTATTCTTGCCTCCGACACCGTGTCCCTCTTTCTATGTTATTCTTGTTGATTGGGTTGTCTATTCATGCAAGTATAAAGTCTGAATTAGTGCTTGCTCATATTCTCATAACACAGGTTGTAAAATTGTTTGCAGGTCCTTCTTCCATGTTTCGGGAATTTAGTTACAAGGAGACAAGGAAAGCGACCAATAACTTTACTACAATTATTGGACAAGGTGGATTCGGAACAGTGTATAAAGCTGAGTTCAGTGATAGTCTGATAGCTGCAGTGAAGCATATGAATAAAATATCTGAGCAAGCGGAAGACGAGTTTTGTAGGGAGATTGACCTTCTGGCTAAATTACATCATCGTCATCTTGTTTCTCTGAAAGGTTTCTGCATTCAAAAGCAAGAGAGGTGGTCATAATGAATTTGGACTTCTTGTGGATGCATCTTGAGTGAAAAATATTCCTTACATTTTAGCTTTCTGGTTTTCAGGTTTCTAATTTATGAATATATGGGAAACGGAAGTTTGAAAGATCATCTACACAGTGAGTTTGTTTTCGTCTACCTCTAACACTGTAGGAAGGCTTTAATACAATTTGTTTAATGCTTTTGTTTCTGATATGATTTTCCATTGTCAAAGCTTGATGTCGTGGGTAGTTGCCTTTTCTTTTCTTTCTTCAAAAAGGGGGCAGGTGTGGAGTGAGGCCGGATGCATACTTATCTATCCATTTAGAAAAAGCTTTTCCGTGTAAACTCTGAATTCTCTTTTGATCAAGTTCATGACTTTTCTTTGTCTTCAGCTCCAGGCAAGGCGCCACTCTGCTGGCAAACGAGAGTCCAGATCGCGATTGATGTGGCAAATGCTCTGGTAACTTGAATCAGCTCCATTGTTCTCGACATTATGATGTAAAGATAGTGATTTGTCCTTCTGGGTTTGCTGCTTATATGCTGTGTTGCATGCAGGAGTATCTTCATTTCTATTGTGACCCTCCACTTTGCCATAGAGACATAAAGTCCAGCAACATTTTATTGGATGAGAATTTTGTAGCCAAGGTAACTATGGTCTACTAAACTTGAGTATCTTCAGATCTATGAAGTTGTGTTCCTGTGTTTTATGCTATATAAACCATCAAAGCAGTTGTGTTTGGCCAAAATTCCTGTTGTTGCTTGTGCCTTAAGTCAATTCTTTCGTAGGATCTATAGTCCAACAGCTCACTGACTAATGATGGACTGAAGCCTAGTGCTATGCATCCTTTCCCATACTCATGAATCATGATGGATTCTGCCAACTACCAGTGTATATTGCTCTTTCTAGCTTCTTATATAAAGTACTCTTAGAAGAGATATTCAAAACAGCATCTTTGCTTAGAAGTAAAGTTACGTAGATCTTGTGACCATCATACCTCATTATTGCTGTCAGTGCTGTTGGCATCATAGGTTAAGTAGTTAGGGTTCCCGATCATTTTCAAACCTGAAAAAAATTGAACAGGCAGACAGATGGTGGAAATTGGACTCACCAACTAACAATAGGAAGAGCAGTTTCTAGCAACAATTTTTTCTGTTTATTTATAAATCTGCTTCTATTTTTTAAATTTTCACCTTTATATGATGTGTATTCTGAACATAGATGGCTATTGAACAGTTTTAAATCCAATATACTTCATGTTAATTTGCTTCCGCTTATTTCACATGCTGCCAGGTTGCAGACTTTGGCCTTGCATATGCTTCGAAAGATGGTTCTATTTGCTTTGAGCCGATAAATACTGAAGTTCGAGGAACTCCAGGTTCGGAAATTAGCAAGTTTATGGTTTAGACCCAAACATTTTATTACTACTTTATGGGGTGTGCTTTGAAAGTTTAAATGTCGGATGTCTTCAGGTTACATGGATCCGGAGTATGTAGTCACTCGAGAGCTTACAGAAAAGAGTGATGTTTACAGTTACGGTGTGGTGCTACTGGAGCTAATGACTGGAAGAAGAGCAATACAAAATGACAGAAATCTTGTAGAATGGGCCCAAGTATTTTTAACTTCAGAAACAAAACTTTCACAGCTTGTTGACCCTACTCTTGGCGAGTTTTTTGATTATGATCAGCTTCAGACTATTGTGACTATTGTAAAATGGTGCACTCAGAAGGAAGGTCGAGCTAGACCATCTATTAAGCAAGTTTTGAGGCTTCTCTATGAGAGTTCTGACCCTCTGCATAGTGGGTTCATCCAAGCTATTCAAGATGAAGAGTACGAAGGGACTCAAGGAACAAGAAGACCCAGCAAAGGGAAGTCGCAGAGGACCGAGATGGTTTTTCACAGTGGAGAAGGGAGATGCCTTGCATCTTCATCTAGTACGAACAAGTCTTATTGTAGCAGAAGCTTTCTTCTTGAAAATGGGTCTCCACAGTCTCCTCCTAATATACCGTCACTTTGAACTGCATAAGACGTGTGCCAGCGATGGACATTTCAACTGCACCTTCTTGGAGAGGCTATGGCAAAACTAAGGGATAACATAACCATGTGTTGCAGTCACAGGATAACAAGTATCCTAGAGGTGGGACGGACATTTGGTGTGTAGCTTCATAGCTTTTTAATGAAGAAATAGCGAGAATCATTGGAGAGCATAATAACGTCTTACAGTCATCCACAGTTTTCAGCAGCCGCTGTGTCTGAGATTCTTTGTAAAGATCTACGGAAATTTTGTGTTATTGCGTGGAGGCAGGATTCTTTGGTTGCTGTTCATTTGATCTCTTTCTGAGCTAGTTCATTTGTACCAATTTGATTGTTCAAATTTTGTAACTTATAAGCTGTTCATTTTTGTGGCTTTGGTTTGTACATGTCTGTATGGTATTAAACTTAAGGAGTATTCCTTAGACCACTCTGTAACATTTTTCCATACAGACATGTAATTACAGTTGTTTGCCTACAGGGCTACAGGCTTTGTGCGCCAATGTGGGTTACAGACTGGGCAGTATGATCATTTGCCATTTCCCTTGCTCGTATTATGCATAATATCACAAATTCTTTGAAAAAATCGTCTACTATTATCATAGAAAGCGTATGAGCTACTCTAAAAAAAAGCATATGAGCTATTTACAAGCTAAATCAACCCAACTACCAGCACGCCCAAGCCAAGTTAAAGTTATGTTATCTTTATTATGCTAGCATTACCCTGTCTTCTTTAATGATAAAAGTAAATGGTCTTTATAATAGTCACATACCCAACTGTTCCAATAAAGAAAAAAAAAAGGAGAGCAACCAATTAAAGCAAAAAAAAAAAAAAAACCCTCAAATTTTGACAATTTTGATACAAAACTTTCCATCTCAGTAATTATACTCATGTCTATATTTCTACATTTTGTGTGTCTTCAAGCACGTACGAATAGTTCAAATCAACTCCAATACTCCATTCAATCCAGTTAAGATCAATTCAATTAAACAATACCATAAGATTTCATAAATACCACTCGAAAATAACGGGTGATTATATAACATCAATAATAAACAAAAAAATTTACGGTATAAATAATACAATACTTTTATACTTTTTTTTTTAACTTTTGTCCCATACTTTAATTTTCACTCATAAAAGCCCATATATATAAATCCTTTTTTTATAAGTGAAAATCACATACTGAAATATTATCCCAAGTCCCAACTGAAGTACTTGTAACACTTCAACTCCAGTTAGTTGTTCTTGTCCCCTACTGGCTACTCTTTAACTGAACTAACTAAAAAGTTGCTCTTCTTCGTCTTCTTGATAATCTTTCCCTCTAATTTCCCCGGTCAAATAAAACCCATTTTTTGATCTCCATATTTACTCTCAATACAGTGTAACAAACTCTAAATCTTTGACAAACAGAGTAATATTAAAAGGTAAGAAATTTCTGCCCTTCCCAATGATTTATTTCATCTTTTTGGTTTATACTATTGCATTTATTCATATTGTTGTATAGACTAAATAAAATGGGTACCATATTTGTTCTTCATTAGTCAGAATGATTGGGTAAATGTGGCAGTTAGTTTTTTTTTTTCTTTAAATTTGGCAAAGTTGGTGTTGTTTGGAAGATTGTTGTATTAGATTGGGTTTGATGGTAGGTGAATTTAGTGTTGTTAACAGTGATTGAGCTTCTTAATAACATGAGAGATTAAAGGTTTGTTGTCAAGATGATTGAACTTCATTGCTAACTTTTGGGAGCTGGGGTGTTGTTGGTTTGTTATTCTGTTGGATGATTCTTTGTGGATGAAGTCAAGTGTTGTCTTTTTTGGGTATGTTTAGTTGGGAATTTGATTGAATTTTAGTGATCAGCTGGAAACGAGCCACAGCTTGTGCTAATTCGACATGATCAGCTGGAAGTTGTGAGAATTTTGCTTTATGGAATGAATGTAGTTCGAAGTTTGTTGAGTAAATTTATCTTGTTTTTTCAAAGTGGGGTTCTTTGATAAGTTGTTGTGTTGGATGGTGTTTTGGCGGGTGAAGATGTTGTCTTTTTATTTTATACTGTATGGTTTAGTCTGATTTTTGGGTATGGTAGGGAGTTTATTGGATTTCAGTTGGGGATGTGTGTTTGACCAGAAAGTCTTGGGAGAAACCGTCTTTTTATAGTAAAAGTAGATGGAGTCATGCTGGCCTAACAAAGGGATATATATCTCTGATTTGACTTGGGCTTGCAAGAAGTTCGGGTTGATTTAGAGTATACAGTCTGTTCTAAACATTTGTGTTTGACCAATGTTCTCGTTTTATGGTTATTTGGCATGATCAGCTGGGAATCAGTTAGAGTTTTGCTTTCTCTAGTTGACTGACTGGACATCATGACATTTTGGTGATCTCAATTTTGTACGAAATTGGGCCTGTCCGTAGATTGCCATACATATTCTGTGTTTGCTGTAATACCGAATGACTTACAGGTTTAGTAGGTGGATTTCTTGTATTTCTATTTGTTCATAGGGCGCCTGCAATGTGTAGAGTGTAAACAAGCTCAAACTTAAACGATGTAGATACGAAGAGGGAGGTTTTTAGAAGTTTGAATCTTGAATTTGAAGGTTGATCACTGAAATTGAGGACCACCTGGGTAGCTGCCAAAAATGACTTTAGAGCATAAGTCAAATTGATGACCTTGGTCGCAGTCAAAGCTGAATTCGGATCATGGTTAATGATGAGGTGAAGAGAGCGGTATGTTTTTGTATAATAGCGTGAATATCTCTTTTCGGAGAGGGAGAGATAGAGTGAGGTGCTCAATGAATTGTTTGAGGGTCAGGGCGAGGAGGTTCGTACTTGGAATGCAGACTATTTGAGGTTTAGAGTAGTAAATCCTTTGTATCGTCTCTTCGTAGGCCCAGCTACCTCTCCTTTGAAGTCGCTAGCAAAATTGTTTTTATTTTGGCTAATTGCGGAACATAGATGTTGCACGGTTGTACACGGCTAAGAGGATATCTGTTGTATATCAATATATCATTGCACCTGTTTAAATCTTTGATAAATTTGGCACAGAGGTAATGAGGTAAAGCTATTCATTCTACTTTATACATTTAACTAACCATAGTAACGAGTTATCACTTCCATTTTTGAATCAGTGTTTGTTTGATCAGACCCATATTCAACCAGTTTATAGTACTTGCATTTTGTACTACACTGACATGTTTGATTGAAAAATCCCTGCTATCAATTTGTTGTTTTATGGTGGGTTTTTCTTGCTTCTTTCGATGTAATTTTTTTTGTTGTTTTCGTTGGGTAGTTGTCCACTAGTCACAATTTGATGTTGTATGTGCAAATATTTGGGTGGGCAATAGAGTAAGTCCATTTCGAGGAATGCACTAGATGTTTGAGTATTGCCGCAGTGAGTTTTCAATTTTTGGAGTACATATGCTCTTTTTTTAATGAAAATCTATCCTGTCCATCTTAATTAAACATCTTACTTTTTCTAAAATAGTGATTATATCGTTACTACATAATGATAGATGCTTACGATTTCGAGTTATGAACACTCTAATGGCAAATGCACAGGTCTGAAATTTGTATTCTGTTTTTTCGAGAATAATGTGATAGGATTTCTATTATTGTTATTGAAGCTGCAATTACATTAAGTAAATTGCCTACAGAGATACTTGAGTAGTTGAGTTTTAAAGTATTTGCTGAAAATTCTGAAAACAATGCTGTTTTATCTGCTATGATGCATGATCTTCAACATTTAATCAACTGGTCAGGGGAGGATCCTCAGAGTAGTGAGGGGTAATCAACTGGTCAGGGGAGGATCCTCAGAGTAGTGAGGGGTAGCATAGGCTACCCTCAAATTTATAAAATTTGGTAGAAAAAGGTAGAAAAGTGTAGAAAAGTGTAGAAAAAGGTAGAAAAGTGTAGAAAATATAGGTTATCTTCTGCATACGCTACCACCATTTTAAATTCTTGGATTCGCCCCTGCAACTGATGATGATTTTGTTTGTTCTTTCATTCATGTGACATTGCTTTTCGAACAACTTTAATCTGTGTATTGGTGCTTGCTAGTCCAAAATCATTTCACTCTATACTTGTTATCTTGTCATTAGTTAGAAAGTCAGTTTCAACTTCTCAGCTAATTTAAGATTCATTGTCCATATTCATCTTTTGCCATTATTATTTCAGGTTCAAGTTTTCTGTGCTTCTGATTAACTAGTCTGGTGGTCATCTAAATCGTGTACGGTACCAGTGGAGCAAAGCCATTTTTTGATTCAAACTCACATACTTGCAAAGTATTGTTTAGGGCATCAAATCCTGGACATATACCACGGGGATAGTCGCGTGGTGCTTTGAATTCAAGGCCTGACCATGCAAACAGTTGCATTGTTGCGCTCATTGCCTTGTGTCTCTACCAGGTTTTTTCTCTTTCCTCCCCCCATGAAACCCCAATCTACTTGTCTCTGTTTACATTTTGTACTTAAATTATTGATATACTTTCTTTTGTTTATATTGGTCAGCATACTGAGTTGCTGCTTGAACTGCAGGAGAGATGCAGTCAAACAGAAGAAGTGGATGTATAACAGAAGTCCTATCCTATGCCGATGCACTCAAAGAGTGCTTTTTGCTGGAAAATCTGTCAAGTTTGTAAAGCCTATACAACCTGCACCGCTATTAGCTACTCCTAATTCAAACGATGGCTTGCCGGTAGCCTTAGTTACTGATGAAAGCTCCAGCATAAATCATTCTCCTATTATTGAAACAGTACCTTTGTTCACTAACTGGTCACCTCCCAGCTACTTATGGAGGGGATTATCAGTTCTCGTACTTGCAGGGCAAGTTATCTTCCGGACTCTAAAGGGTAAAGTCCACTGGAGGAACACTCTCCAACAACTGGAAAGAGTTGGACCAAGGTCAGTTGGGGTCTGTCTTCTGACTTCGGCATTTGTTGGCATGGCCTTTACTATCCAATTTGTCCGTGAGTTCACCAGATTGGGGCTAAACCGATCCGTTGGAGGGGTATTAGCTCTTGCTTTTGCTCGAGAATTGAGCCCCGTGGTGACTTCAATTGTGGTTGCTGGCCGCATCGGAAGTGCATTTGCTGCAGAACTTGGGACCATGCAGGTGTCTGAGCAGACGGACACATTGAGAGTTCTCGGAGCAAATCCAGTTGATTACCTTGTCACCCCCAGAGTAATTGCTTCCTGTGTTGCTCTGCCCTTCTTGACCCTGATGTGCTTCACGGTGGGCATGGCATCGAGTGCCCTTTTGGCAGATAGTGTTTACGGGGTTAGCATTAACATAATAATGGATTCTGCCCGGAGAGCTCTTACGTCATGGGATATTATCAGTGCCATGATCAAGTCCCAGGTTTTTGGGGCAATTATCGCAGTTGTGAGCTGTGCTTGGGGGGTCACAACCATGGGTGGTGCTAAGGGTGTTGGGGAATCCACTACTTCAGCTGTTGTATTATCCCTTGTTGGTATCTTTGTAGCTGATTTTGCTCTATCTTGTCTTTTCTTCCAAGGGGCTGGAGATGCACTTAAAAATTGTGTATGAACGCCATCTTCCTCTTGATCTTAGTTCTTAGCATGTGATATTAATTTTCCCCGTTCGATTACACATGATAACAGACTTAAAATTGATCTTTGTTCTCAGAAATCGCTTGATGGTGTTTTTGTGTTTCGGCTGTGTTGTACGAAGTACTTCTTTATTAAGTTTCAACAATAAACTGTCCTACTATTTTATTAAGAAAAGAAAAAAAAAATCATATTGAAATGACCCCTTGAACATAGTAAATTTATGAATTTGGAAGTCTAATGCACATGCAACTTTGATATAACTGCTTCGGTGGGGTTTCTTAGTTCTGCTTAGTTTTATGATTTTTTTTTTTTTTGTATGTTTCTGCATTTTTTTTATTTTCTGTGACCTTTCTTATAATATAAACACGTTTAATATGGACGTTACTTTTTTTCTTAAAACATTACTCAATTTTGCTGATTTTTATACTTTTATTTATGCAGAACTTCTTTTAGAATAAGCAAAAATAGTGTAAACAACAAACTTTTACTCTTTTTCTCTTGAGAAGTTTCTTTTAATGTATTTTTCTTTTGAATACTTTTTAGGATTTCCTCCGGGAGTTACTTCAGAGTTCACTGTCTAACTATTTAAAATTGAGAAATCTGATCTCATGCAAAATGCACCACATTTTATTTGGTAGGAAATAGCCCCATATATTCGGTAATCAATTTCCTGAAATGTTCTTGTTTTTATACTCAATTTTGAACACAATTCCTTGGCAACAAATCCCCAGGTGCATCACACCGCATCAATGTCCTATTATATACTCTAATAAGACCAGAAGTAACATATTACTATGAGTATAAGGCCAAGAAGAACTACACAGCATTACATAATAAGACCAAGCATAAAAGAGTAAAGTGGTCAAATAAAACTACTAGAAAACGGTGCTTATTGCACTTTACATCATTCTGTCTGATATACTCGACGTGGCAAACAGAGGTTTTTGCTTTTGAGCTTAAACATCACTGGAAGTCAGTTCTAAGTTATGTACTTCACCTCCATGACTATCGCTTGTACCAACTTTCCTCAACTTTGCTTGCCACAACTCAGCTCTTCTAATCCTCGTCTTTCACCAGGTTTTTCTTCTTCTTTTTCTCTGTTAAGAAGTGAAATACTGAAAGAAAGTGTATAAAAAGTTAGCTAAACTTTTCTCACAGTGTTATGTACAGAATCTTCTAGTTTTCAGTTGCAGTTTTCATAGCCACCTTACTTTTTGGCTGCATGCTTGAGATGTTTGTACTAAGATTTACGTATAATGTATTAATATGCGAATATCATGATAATTTGCTGAATTGAATGATGTATAGAAGTAAGATTGTTATGATAACCAACTTGCACACATTATGATTACAACAACTTTACATCACCCCAGTGCCAATACGGAGGCTCCCGCACAAGCGAGGTAATTTGGGATCGGATGTTTGCAGGCTTACCCTGTTACACCATCACAGAGAGCCTGTTTCAAATCGACCCTTGAGATGGAGTGCGGTAACCATACCATTTACTACTCCATTATAATAGAAGAATTTGATTTAGGCCATTATAATCCAAAGCCAAAGGACTTGCACACATTATGATTCGGTGACAAAAAATTGATTGATGGACTTGAATGTGATGTATTTGTCGTGCATGCACTTTATTTTTGTTGGTTATTTGTTCTCCTACATATATAAGCAAAGAATTTGAGGACAAAGGGTTCGAGCAGTGGCTCCGCCCTGAACCTTCCATAGAAAATCCCCGTTGCACCACATAGAGGAGAAATTTTCCCGTACACACTCCCTCCCTAGGTGGGATGCTTAACCTTATAAGAAAAGAGAGGGATCAGCAAATAGAGTGATTAAATGACATTGTGTACCGCTACTTTGATCTTGATATAGTTCTTCGTCGAAAATAATCTTGCTGGATTATATTGGTAACTATGTTGTCGGAACTCTGAAGTTCCCTGGATGTGTGGCATATTTCCTTCTCACAAAGAAACATGGTTGTAAAGAAATGAAAAATTTGTGCAGTTCAATTTCCATTCAATATCAGGCTTATGTTACATGTCTTAATTGCTCAATTTCTTCTTAAAAGCAGCTTCATCTGGAACGGTTTTGGCTTCAAACCGAATGGCCATTGACTCTATGCAGGTACAGTGATCTAATCAGTTCATCCTTATTATATTTCTACGAAGTGCCATATGATATGTGAAACTGGATACGCAGAGGTCTGAGGATGCCAAAGAAACAATCATAAAGATGTTTCAAAAGGTTGAGGTTTCAGTTTCAGCATATGACACTGCTTGGGTGGCAATGGCTCCTTCTCCAGCTTCTGTGCACACTCCTTGCTTTCCAGGGAGCATAGACTGGATACTGGAAAATCAGCTTCATGATGGCTCTTGGGGTTCTCCTGATCGTGATCCATTACTAATTAAAGACGCTCTTTCATCCACATTAGCCTGTGTGCTCGCGCTCAAAAGATGGAATGTTGGAGAAAGACAAATAAGAAAGGGTACTACTTGTTCTGACAGCATTTTCAGATACATCAATTAGAAGTGTCCAGAGAGATTAATGTTATCCTCCTGTGGCAGGCCTTGACTTCATCATGTCGAATTTTGCTTCAGTAATCGATGAGGAGCAGATTTCTCCAGTCGGCTTTGATGTCATTTTTCCTAATATGCTCGAAGAAGCTCTCAAGATGGACGTAAATCTCCATCTAGCATCCACTGAAATTTTTATTGTCCTCCGTAACAAGGATTTAGAGCTAAAGAGGTATATATGAGTCAATTCTCATATTAAGCTTTTATCCTCATATTAGTTAGTGTGCTTGTTATTGATGGACTAGTCAGAGTTCTTGCTCTAATTCTTGGTTGTGGACTTTAAACAATGAACGTAAGCATGCAACTAAAATTGACCATTCAAAATGCTACTCTATAAAACCTAATGTTCTAAGTTCTAAATCATCAGTCTACTTTTCCCGGACATCCAATATTGCCACTTTTTTGTCAGGATCCAAGAAAAGAACTCAAAGACTGAGAATTTCCACTTGGCATATATAGCAGAAGCACTGGGAGGATCACAAAACTGGGTAGAGGTAATGAAATATCAAAGGAAGAATGGGTCCTTGTTCAATTCGCCTTCCACCACAGCAGCAGCTTTTACTGCGCTCCAGGATTCACATTGTTATAGCTACCTATGCTCAGTCTTGCAGCAATTTGGAAATGCAGGTTAGCTACATATTTATGCTATGTCTGTTGACTACATACTTCACATTAGACTACAAATTTACAGTGTCTTTTCTCCCTTTCAGTTCCAACATTATATCCAGTTGATGTATATTTTCGGCTATATATGGTTGATGTCATTGAAAAATTTGGAATCGACCGACATTTTAAGGATAGCATTAGTTGTGTCCTAGATGAAACCTTTAGGTAAGATGCTGGCTGTACAATGTACCAATGAAACATTAGATCAGCGAGGGTGATTCTTGTTGGTATGTTCATTCAAATTTCTTGTAACCTATGAGTTTATGTTTAGGGCAGACAGTGGGACCAAGGCCATGAAGAGATATTTTCTGATTTTCTTACATCTGTGACGGCATTTCGGCTTTTACGTCACCATGGATATGACGTCTCTTCAGGTTTGTTCTGTTTTTCTTGTCATCATTTTGGTGCTGAAAATCTAGGACTCTTTGCTTAACATTTATGTTTTGTCTAGAACCATTAGCTGTATATCATGGAGAAGACAGCTGCTTTGATCGGTTTGGAGGGAGCTTGGAGGACATTAGAGCCGCTGTAGAACTCTTTCGGGCATCACAGCTTAGATTATATGCTCATGAATCTTACCTAGAGAAACAATTATCACAGTCCAGGCATTTTCTGCAACAGCAAGTCTCCGATCATTCAAGAAAAGCAGACAGGTTCAGCAAGTATATGACGCAAGAGGTACCACTTTGATGCAGTAATCGTTTGATTCTTTTTAGAGAACACAGCCACACAGGTGACATATACTCGACATTATCGTTTCAGGTGGCTGATTGCCTGAAGAGTCCCTACCATGCAAATTTGGAACGCTTAGGAAGCAGAAAGTACATCGAACATCACGACTTCGATAAAAAAAGGGTTTTAAAATCGTCTTTGTGGTACCTCTCTGATATCTTTTGCATGTTTTCCTTGTTGAAGACTTGCTCTTATGTTCATTTGCTGTTTACTTGAGTTGTGACACTAATTGTTGGTTAATCTCGTCCATAATAATATTCGTTCTTATCTCAGTTGCGGTAACTTTTTCAACAAAGATCTGCTACAATTAGCAAAGGATGATTTCAGCTATTGCCAATCCATACATCTCCAGGAAATTAAACAACTTCAAAGGTATAAAATGTAGACTACATTACTGAATTGCTAATGTGTCAGGACTTGGGGGCTGGGAACATATTTGACAACAA
The DNA here is from genome assembly GCA_901111285.1 of Corrigiola litoralis. Classification (NCBI taxonomy): domain Eukaryota; kingdom Viridiplantae; phylum Streptophyta; class Magnoliopsida; order Caryophyllales; family Caryophyllaceae; genus Corrigiola; species Corrigiola litoralis. The sequence goes on along the minus strand of CAAKMY010097933.1, from coordinate 2,965 downwards.
TATCTAGTGTATTCTAGCATTATTGTTCACGAGTCATTTTCTAATTGATTTGAAATTTGTTCCTCGTGAATGCAGGTGGATTGTAGACACTAAGTTGGACCGGCTAACCTTTTCTAGGCAGAAACTTAGCTACTGCTACTTCTCTGCCGCGGCAACCCTGTTCTCCCCTGAACTAGCAGATGCACGCATCTCATGGGCTAAAAACGGCGTTCTTACCACTGTTGTTGATGATTTCTTTGATGTTGGCAGTACTGAAGAGGAGCAACTAGATCTTATTCAATTGGTTGAAGAGTAAGTCTTGATGTCCTTTCCCCCACCCACCATCCTGAATCTACAAAACAAAAAGAAAATAAGGCCCTTCATACTTCTAATAGTTGCTGGGATTGACAGGTGGGGTACAAATAAACTGGCCCGTAGCTGTTCTGAGAAAGTGCAAATTATATTCTCTGCTCTTCAGGACACAATTTGTGAAATTGGAGACAAAGCACATGCCCGACAAGATCATAATGTGACAACGCACATAGTTGAAATAGTAAGATTTGTTGTAGAAACTCTGATTGTATGCCACTTAAGATCAATAAACTTAAACTTTTGGGTGGTCTTTAGTGCATTAGTTATATATTCAATTGTTGTATTACTATTTCTTAAGTATGTACTTCATGGGTTAGAATCCAAGGTAACTCTGGGAGTAATTGTGTGGCAGTGGTTGAGCCTCATAAAGTCAATGTGGACAGAGTCAGAGATGTCGAGGAACAAGACGCCACCTACGATGGAACAATACATGGCAAATGGGTATGTATCGTTTGCTTTGGGACCGATCGTCCTACCAGCTCTGTATTTCATTGGTCCCAAGCTATCCCAGGAGGTCATTGGAAGTACCGAGTACCAAAATCTTTTCAGGCTGATGAGCACTTGTGGGCGTCTCCTTAATGATATCCAAGGCTTTCAGGTAACAGTCATATATTTGAGGTTTCGACTGCTATAGTTGGAAATGATTGAGCTTCAATTCTGACTCGGTAGTTCCTTCTCAGACTAAAGAACATCACATTTCTCATTTAGAACGAGACTAACATGATGACTGCCTTTTTAGAGAGAAGCAGAGGATGGGAAGTTGAATGCTGTCTCTTTGCAGCTCTTTCACGGAAATGGCTCTATCAGCAAAGAAGATGTTATCAGAGATATAAGACAGATGGTCGATAAGAAACGCAGAGAGCTGCTGAAATTGGTTTTGCGAGGAGACAGCGGTCTAGTTCCAAGAGAATGCAGGGACGTGTTCTGGAAAATGAGCAAGGTGGTACACCTATTCTACATGAAGGATGACGGCTTCACTTCCAATGAATTAGGAGGTGCTGTGAAGGCAATTTTACATGATCCCATTGAAGTAAGATGAAGGGCAAAGCACATGAACTAGTTATGATCTTCTGTGAAAGCTGAAATCTTTCCCTATTTTGAGGGATCAGGTTTGCTCAGAAGTACAGAATGTAAAGTGAAACACACTAATAGAATCATACAGAGAAACAAGATCCATTCATACCTTGTTTCGATTCTCGATTTATAGGATATTATGATTATGAAGCAATGAAAGGCACTTGCATCATAGCCATTGGTTATTCGGGTAATTATGAAGCAATGAAAGGCCCTCGCATCATGGTCATTGGTCATTCAGGTCATCTGCTACACTTGAAAGTCATTTTATCATATGAACTAAACCAACAAAATGGGCTAGGTCATCCTAATTCGATGACATAATTGACACACTGCCAAATGAGTCTACACGGCCAAATCTGCATTTTATTGCTAGTAAATTCAACTTCAAGCATTTTGTAATACAAGTCACAAACGAATGTTGGTAATTTTTAGACGAACTTATCCAAACTACTAGGGGTCATTTTGGATGGGCAACATGATCCCTATACATCCTTTACCCCCTTTAAAATGCCTTCTTCTCATAAGAGACCAGTCCATGAATTCCACCTTCAGCCTGTTGTGCACCAGTTCGAACCTACATAAGAAAATTCAAGAATTGAAACAGATAAATAAGACTATACATTCCATGATACTTCAATACAGTAAGAACAATATATGGTTCCATCAAATCAAAAAAAAAAAAGGTTTTAACAAAGCCATCCATGCCAGAAGGTAGAAGACGCAAGCATATAGAGGTCGAGATCATACAATTAAAGATTCTATCTTCAATATTAAATCGGACATATAAGCTAAATAGTTGCTCAGGGTAAACATGGAGCTTAAGACAATACAGGAGTTTGCAAGTGTAATGTAGTTTTATCAAGGACAGTCAATTTCAGAAGGAAGTCAAGTATTGAGGGAAAGCATGAGCTAATACAACCTTTTGCAATCACATTATTGTATCCTAAAATACACAAACCAAATTTGACATAAAAGCAGAATAGTTGCACACGGTTGAGCTTATGACCATAAAAGGTTTTGGTCAAGGTTTTTGTCAAGTGTGAACTGCGAAGTAAATTGACACAAGGCATGCCAAGTTAGACAGAAATTCAAGCATTTGAGGGAGAACATGAATTAGGCAATATAATTTTTTACTCAAGGCTCATTTCATAATTCTATTTCAGAAGGTTCTCCAAACAAAACACACATGAACTTGAACTTACAAGAATATTCAAATTTTCACCCACATTCCTTCCAAGTTATACTCTTCCTCCATATCTCCATTTTGGTAGAGACACAGCATGTGATATTAGGGGTTTGCAAAATCTAAACTGAAGTAATCATGTAATCCAGTAGAAGACAAATGAGCAACATTTATCAGTTTAGGCACCAATCATACCTCTAGCCTCAACACACTTGATCTCAGCATATCATGGGCAGACTGAAGTGATGAGGCACCTAGATCCTGAAACCCTTGTTTGACTGCATGCATTGTATAAGGGACAAACTTCAGGACAGATCCCTTGTCTGCAACAGCTCCCACAACTCCTTGAGCAAT
>CAAKMY010097912.1:0-10599 GCA_901111285.1 Corrigiola litoralis | reverse complement strand
ATTTAAAAATGATTTGTTCAATTTTTCTCATAATTAACGATATTAGGATAATAAGTTTAATGCAAAAACTTCAAAACATAATTATAAAAAAAAGGCCATAGTGAGTGAAATTTTAAAATAACCATCCCATGCTTTGCATGGGGTTGTAAACTAGTGATTATATAAGCACCCTAATATTTAGATCTAATTGATTTTAGCACATAATAGTTAAGTGACCACTTCTTAACATGCAATAAATTATAGATCTAATAAATGTAATGAAAGATTACAACTTTAAAACATATGAGTTAGGAAAAGGGGCCTTCAGGAGACATACGGTAATGGTTTTCGCCTAGGCGCACGCGGTTTCTAACAAAGAGCGATTTATCACGTTTTTTCGTTATGATGAGTAGTATGTACTCACTTAATTCAAGTTATTATGCTTATGGATTCAAGTGGACAACAAGTTATGTATGATAGTGCATGTGCTCCCTTACTAGCCTAGTTATGCCTTAGAATTAGCCTTGTAAATCTGCAAATATGTGTGATGTGTGAGTGAATGAATGTATGAACTTCGGTCGAAAAACTTCGGTCCGGATTTCTGATTTGAAGAGGGTATTCATAGGTTGGAGAATCGCAGCAGAATCAGTAGTGGAACAGATCTGGACCAGAAGGAGTCCTGTCTGGACTGCCTCACAACCAGTGACGCAGCCCAATCGGCTGCCTCACAACCAGTGACGCAGCCTACCAAGACTCTTTCCTGGTTGGCTCGTCCTGTTTTTTGCTTTATCTTTTGAGGTGTTTCAGATGTATTCTGATGTAAATCGTAGTGTTTTGGCTGAACTACTAGCTAGGAATGTTCTAGTGTTTGGATGTAAAGGAAACCTTAGTAGACTGATGTTATGTGTTAGAGTTTGACCAGGAATTAGGACCTGTAGGTCAGCTGTAACTCTAGTAGTACCAAAGAGCTAGGAAACCAGAAAATACGTTCTAGAATCATTAATGGCAATTTGGTAATTTTGAGCAAAACTTGAGTTTCTAGCAGAATAGAACAGAAACGGACCAGAGACAGCCTGGGCCAGAACCCTGGGCTGCCTCATGGTCCATGACGCAGCTTTGAGCACTAAGGCTACGTCATTGGTCATGAGGCAGGCCAATTTTGGTTTGTCTCCTGTTATGGCCTGTTTTGGTGCAGGCTTGGTCCAACGCTTCGTTTTTTATTATTTTTTGATTTTATGCCTTGCAATGCGACATAACCTGAATAATTGATGCTTCGGGCCTGTGGAGTGCAGACTCAACCCAATATAAGCTTAATATATTATTTGTAATATATTTGTGGCCTATTTAATCAAATGCGGCTATAAATGGAAATGTGGTTATAAATGGACATGTGACTTAAATTAAGTAATTTAGATCGTCGCTCAATCTCTATTCCAGGAAACCAAGCTTGCCTTGGCTCATTACTCCGTCGAGGATTTATCATTAGGCGTTTAAGACAATGTGACACATTAGGGTGTCTACAGCTCCAGCGTATCTTTATCATGCACGAGACTTCCTCGTCATCTCACCTAAAATATCACATCCCATAGGAATGTAAACGACATCATTGCTCTCTGTACTCATAATAGGTAATCCCAACGAGAAAGCCTTCTTGATTACCTTGAGTAAATTTTATACGACCAAAAAGTGAACCATTTAATCAAATTTTTTGCTCTTTAGAGGTTCCGAAGGTCAACCAAATTTTCATATGGTTTTGCTCTTTAAAGATCTCAAACGTCAACCGTTTGATCACATTACTGTGTTTCTAAAGGCCCAAAAGGCCAACCAAGGGAGAGGTTGTGGTCAAAGATCGCGAAGGGTTGGGGTGGCTCTTGTGAGAGTGGTTGTCGTGGTGGGCGAATATATTGGTTGCTGTTCAAATTGAGTGATATGAGTTATATACCTTTAATTGCGTAATATAACATAAGAATGTGGTAGTTTGGTTGGCTATTGTTATAAATTTTAAATCAAAGGTCATGAGTTCAAACCTTTTCTTAGACATTTTTTCAATTAAATAAGATAATGAACTGCCGATGAACTCCGGTGACCATCAATTAAGTTGTAATGTGAGATTGTTTTTGTAAATTTAGTAAGGTAGTATTATTTTTGTCAAACCATTCATAGGTGTGATTATTTTTATCTATTTTATCCTAATTTCAAATAGTAAACAAAAAAGTATTTTCGAGCCGTTAAGGATGGACTTTCATGCTTGACCTTAAGCCCAAACCTGCCCCTATAACGGGTTGGTCAAATTTAATGAACCCTAAAATTCGACTAAATATCAAGTCACGTCGGGTCAAGTCTTGAATTTTTCCGCCACATCACATATCATACTTCTAAATCGGGTTGGCTCGGTTCGGCTTTGTGGGTAAGTAAGCCGTAAGGCTCACGCAACCACATGGCAAAACTCAAATAGAATTTGTAGTATCCTTAACATAGGAAGGAAGCATCACATACTCTTTGTCCTTTACAATCACCATTCTCACTCTGAACGTGACACGAGTCTCTCCATTTCCACGCCCATCACAAACAAACTAAAATTCCCCACACCCCACATTATTATCTCCGTATATATAACCAACATTTCTATATAGAGACACCCAAAAAAGAACAACCCTTTTCAGAGCTCTTAGGGTTTCCTCCTTGATCAATTTATCGTTATTTCTCAGGTATAATTTCCTATTTGTCTTTTTTTATGTTTCTTTTTTGTTGGGTTATTAAGTTTTTTTTTTGCTGTTATGGGGTTTTTGATATTTTTTACTTTTATAATTGGGTTTTTACTTTCTGTTAAACCGTCATCATTAAGGGTATTTTAGATTGTAAACAGTCACCTCAGAGGCGTTTTGGATTCTACGAAAAACATAGGGGTATTTTGGATTATACACTAAACCACAGGGGTACTGTAGAGAAAATCTCTTAATAATAAGATAAGGTTTGGGTACAGATTGGAAAATGCAAAACTTTAGAGGGTACCAACCGGAATTTCCCGAAAAAAACAGAGGGATGAGTCATGAGGCATCTATTTTTGCTCCTGTTTTATGAGTTTTTTTCGCTTTTTATTCGTTAGGTGTAATTATATGAGTTTCTTAGGCGAATCCGTTCGAGTCCGATTCGATAAGACTAGAAAACTGATCCATATCCGCTTAAAAAAATCCACCTTAGAACTTGTTTAGAAGAATCCAATTCCGAAGTGGAGGCGGGTCGGTGGTAGAACTTGCTTTGAGTCTGATGGACCTCCAACCCGCCTTCGCCTCTAACGGACTAAAAAAGCATGGGTTGGTTATTTGGTTATTTATAAGCTTAATTTTAGTCCTTAATTTTATTTTTGCAATTTACTTTGCTAGTAGTTTTAAAAAAGAGGGCTGGTTGGAGGCCGTTGGATGCGGATAGAGGTAGGTTTTAAGGTCCGCTAAGGAAGTCGATCGGAGGTTGTGTACTCCGACCCGCCTCCAACCCATTGCCTTTCCTAGTTTTTCTGGAAGTTGATTTGTTAGTGTGTGTGTTTTTCTTCATAGAGTACGCCGTTGGCGATGGGTGGAGTGTACTTGTGAATATATCATGTAAAACTAGATTGACAACGGACCAATATACTGTGGGGCGATATGGGAAGGTCCTAAATGGCTAAATGTAGCCTGCTGTACCCTTAATTAATTGAAGGGACTACACTTTTTGATACGTCAAATGAGTATTAAACAATTTGAGTAATCTCCGGTGCAGACGTGCAGTGCCTTGAGTTTTTTGTTTAAATTTAAATTCTGAGGTTATTGTAGCCTCAAATAGTTGATATGCCTAAGCCAAGTCAATTATAGTGTTATCTTCTCTATAAAATATTCAATTTAATATTTGAAAAAGTTTTCTTTTTTGGTGTAGAGATTTCAAATTAACAATTGATTGAGCATTATAAGCTCGCTTTTCCATGATCCTGTTTACAAACATAATTAATGAGTCGTTCATGAATGTAAATAGACGAGTATAGTATGATGTTCATGTTCAAGCTCATTTCTCTATTTAGCTCAAAATTTTGTTCGAGTTCGGTTCATTAGTTAAATAAACGAACAAAAACTAGCTTATCCGAGTTTGAGGTTAAGCTGTTGATTGAGAGTATTAGTTCACTTGCACCCCTAGCTTGATTGGTGCGTTACTCACTAACATGCTTTTGAACTTTCGAGTTGGTGAAACAAAAAGCAGTATGTTTGGTCTCAGGAAAATTTCTCTGTTGCCTGAACGTGGCTGCTAACAGTTATTAAAATGAGCTAGTCGAAGGGAGTTAATCAGCGATTAGGTTGCGAGGTTTTCATTGAGATTGTTAAATTCTGCGTTGAAGAACACAAATAATTATTCTATGATGCATTTCAAAATCCTAAAAATGAAAGGGGTCCAGGAAATACTTATCAAAAGCAATGGCTACAACTATTTCCATTTTCCCAAGCCAATGAGTATTTTCTTGTCTCGTTGAGCCCTCATAATAGACAAAATAGACATGTTATTTCTTTTGTAGATTGTTTTCCTGTGGGTTTTGTTGTCATATTTGATCTTTCTTCCGTTTTGTCAACCATATCCAACAAATATATATGTGTATCTAAAGAAAACCAATTGTTGGGAAATTGTAATGTGACTTTGCCTAGTTTGTTTCCGGCTGTTCGTTATTGTGGTGACTTGGTTTGTTTCTTGGAAGCTGACGGCTCATTGATCTGAATGCCCTACAATGAGCTTATGGGCTCTGCTTCAGGAACTTGTATCATCCTGCTGTTACTATTTTTATGTGCCGTCTATTCTTCTGCCAGCTGCTTCGGCTCCGAATTTTGGCTTGATATTTTGCTTTCATCTCAAAAGGTCATCGCACCCATTCAAGTGTTGAGCAGTAAGATCAGCATGCGTCATTAATTTTCTGTGGACCTTTCTTTCCTTTGGGTTTATGGCTCAATAGCTCACTTTACCCATTATGCAGTGGATTTTTATGCCATGTTGGACCAAACTTGGTTCCACATTGTAGGACTGAAAATTACAAATACTTGAGCACTAGACTATACGTAATTTTCATTTAGTTTCGTTTCCTTCTGGGATTAGAAAGGGATAAAATCTCTTATGATAGAGTAAATTTATTTCATTTTCGAACCTCTTAAGTTTGAGATTTCGATGACTCAGAAAGTTTTGGGATTATTAAGAAAAAGAAGGATTTTCTGGTTGTTGTGGGTGCTGGCTTGTGGAGTTAAAGGAGTGGGGAGGTTTGGGGGGTGGGGGGAGTTGCAAGGATGAGATGAACCTATTAAGTACTGCACTTGAAGCTCCTGTAGTTTCTTACGGGTTTGTTTTTTTAAGTATATTTAGTTCTGATACTGTTCACGCTTCGCAGTAGTGTTTGAGTGCATGATCTAAGGTTCAAAATAAGCAAGGGAAGTTGTTGTGCTATTTTAGTTAGATCTGAATATTTTCATCAAATGTAATATTACTACCTACTTCAGCATTTCATCCGCATAAAAACTGATGATTATTATTTTTTTCTTTTGTGCTCTACTCCTCTTTTGAGAACTGTGGAATGTGTTTTAGTTTTTTCAATTGCTTTTTCAGTAGGCCTTGAAATATCATTATGGGGAAGGAGAATGTTGATTGGGAATGCGTGTTTACAGCTTCTATGCAACTGTAATTTGCATTTAAAAGGTGTTGACAAGTCATATCACCAGACAATGTATTCCGTGACCTTGTGTCCCATCAAAGTTCCATTTTCAACATAATATGTAACTTATTTGCTATTCATTCTTTTTATTTATTGCGTCAGGATGTGGATGCATGTCATGGATGGTTTTACTGAATGTTTTCTTGATTAAGTGCGAACTCTTTTGTTGACTGGCAGAAGGAAAGCTGTTGATTTGCAGAAGGGATATAGATAATGAAAGTATAATTGAATATATATTCTCTTTGGATTTCATGGGATAGTTTCTGTAAGAATTTATATGGTCCTTTAACTGTAAATTGTTTGAGATTGAATTTTATAGGGGTTGGGGGTCGGATATGTGACTTACAATTCCAGTTTATGTCGAGGGCTCAGGGTGCGTACATTAACTCTGATATATGTTTTGGTGTTTACTTGTAATTGGGTAATCAGGAGTGATTCAATGGATGGACTAGAGGTGATAAATTTTGGAACTCTGTTCTCAGATTGTGGTGTAGGGAAGTGGTGATTGCTATCATACAGGTTTGTTATGTCACATGCCCTTTGTCGTTAACGAGCGGGTTTTGCCCACGCCAATATGCCATTTTGTGGTTGTACATTGGCCCTGTTTTGGCAAACAACAGGTAGTGGGTAGCGTGTTTAATTAGCGGGTAGCGGGTTAAATCACCTGGTTTGACCATTTGGTTGCATTAGCTGATTGTCTAAAGGTGTTTGGTAAAAGATAGATGAGAGATGGTAGTTGGTTTCTAATTTCATATAAAATGACATATATGGACATGTATGCATTCTATAATTTATAATTTATTTTAATTTTAGCTTTCTTTATATGATTTTCACTTAACAAGTATTGAGACAATTATTTGACATTTTGAAAATATCCCAAGAAAAGTATTTAGATTTTAAATGAAGAATAATTTTTTTTTTTGATAAGAAGAAGAAAAAATATGAATAATAAATCAGAATCTTTCTAGCGTTTGTTTGATAGCCATGTACAAGCAATATAAGGAGTACTCATATACAACAACATGAGGGGAAAAAAATGGAAGCGTGGGTATAGTTTACTAAGCTAGTACTCCGTATGTCTGAGGCAATTGTATCGTTGTACGTGCTTAATAAGTATTAATGTATTATGCGTATTTCACAATACTTCGGAAACAAGTATAGACCTGGTACTTACCATGCCACATTGTTTAGTACGAAAAACAAAAGTAAAGATAGCTTATTCACTTCTTTGACCATTCAAATTCCCTAAAACTAGTCAAACCCTCCAATTTGGCCCCAATAAGCTATTTACCAAACAAGGCCATTGACTTAGATTGGCTATGGTATTCTTGACATTGGTTGTGTGATACTGTGATTAATGGAATTCTCAACTTCTTGTAATGTGATGATTTGGGAAATTCTTAATTCTTGGGTAGAGAAACTGCTGGTCCTATAATGTAACTGACTTTTTGTTTGCGTAACTGATACTTGGCTTCTCCGTCTTCACCAGATGGACACTTGGGTAGTGTTTGGTATTGATCTATTCTCTCTTGTTGCAGGTAATTATTTTCAACTGTTGGCACAATGACTATGACTTTTGGTGATGGTCATGAAACTGACAAGAATATCGAGATCTGGAAGATCAAGAAGCTGATCAAGGCATTAGAAGCTGCACGAGGAAATGGTACCAGCATGATTTCACTGATCATTCCTCCTCGTGATCAAATATCTCGGATAACGAAAATGCTTGGTGACGAATTTGGAACTGCATCCAACATCAAAAGTAGGGTTAATCGCCAATCGGTTCTTGGTGCTATAACGTCTGCTCAACAGAGGTTAAAGCTTTACAACAAGGTGCCTCCCAATGGCCTTGTTCTTTATACGGGGACCATCATCACTGAAGATGGGAAGGAGAAGAAAGTTACTATCGACTTTGAGCCTTTCAAGCCAATTAACGCATCTCTCTACCTTTGCGACAACAAGTTCCATACTGAAGCTCTTAATGAATTGCTCGAGTCCGATGACAAATTTGGGTTTATTATCATGGATGGGAATGGAACTCTCTTTGGGACACTTAGCGGAAATACTAGAGAAGTGCTTCACAAATTTAGTGTGGACTTGCCAAAGAAGCATGGACGAGGAGGTCAGTCAGCCTTGCGATTTGCACGTCTTCGGATGGAAAAGCGCCATAACTATGTGAGGAAGACTGCAGAACTTGCCACACAGTTCTTCATAAATCCACAGACTAGTCAGCCCAATGTGTCTGGGCTTATTCTTGCTGGTTCAGCTGACTTTAAAACTGAGCTCAGTCAGTCAGACATGTTCGATCCACGTCTTCAGGCAAAGATACTCAATGTGGTGGATGTTTCTTATGGAGGTGAAAGTGGGTTCAATCAAGCGATTGAGCTGTCTGCTGAAATCCTTGCTAATGTAAAGTTTATCCAAGAGAAAAAGTTGATTGGGAAGTATTTTGAGGAAATTAGTCAGGACACAGGGAAGTATGTTTTCGGAGTGGATGACACTTTAAAAGCTCTGGAGATGGGCGCTGTGGAGACCCTTATTGTCTGGGAAAATTTGGATATCACAAGGTATGTTCTGAAAAATAGTTCCTCTGGTGAAACTGTCGTTAAGCATTTGAAGAAGGAAGAGGATGCCATTCAGAGCAACTTCAGGGACTCAGAAACTGGTGCGGATCTGGAGGTTCAGGAGCAGATACCGTTGCTGGAGTGGTTTGCTAATGAGTACAAGAAGTTTGGCTGCTCTCTGGAATTCGCGACCAACAAATCACAAGAAGGATCCCAGTTCTGCCGTGGCTTTGGTGGTATTGGAGGTCTTCTTCGGTACCAGCTCGACATCCGGTCCTTTGATGACTACTCTGATGATGGTGAAGTCTATGAAGATTCTGAATAGCAATTACTCTTCTTCTCCCCATTACCGGTGCAGGTGGAGGGGCATAAGCCCTGCGCTGGTGAACGAGCTGTCGGGGCCGCTGTGAGCTCCCCTGCCTGGTCAAAATGCCACCACATGACCTACACCACTGATCGAGGTTGGTCTATCCTTCTTAAGTAGTAGTTGCCGTTGTTTGGACTTTATGTGAGTCTTGCTTCATATTTACGGGTGGCCAGACAGACTTACATCAGATTTTCGTGCAGTTGGAGATGGAAGAAGTACAAGTACCTGTAAGGTCCCCTACATGGAGACTTCACGTGGTTTTTCTAATGTCCGTGAAGCTGGAAACAGTACATGCTGCAGTGAAGATTCCGTGGAGTCTTTACTCGGTTCTTCTACTATCACTGAAGCTGGAAACCATGCATTCTGTTGCAGTGAATATTCTGCGGAGGCACCACTGAGGTTTGTATTTGTGTGCGTGTCTGTGCTGATGATTTTTTTTCTTTATAAAAGCTGGTTGATTGAAATATGTTGGATTTGTGATTGGTATGTTAGGTGGAAGGATTGTCCGTATTCAAGGAGCATATATGCTACCGCAACTCCTCTGCTGCAGGGTGAAAACTTTGCTGGCTATTAGGTGCCTGAATGTTCTGTCTGGAGATCATATGCTCTGTTGTCATGGAGTCGTCGTCATGGAGTCAATGTCCCTTTGCTGGAAGTGCAGTACTATAGCTGCACATTCTGTTGTTATTCTATAACTAAGTAATACCTGGTACTTTTAGCTTGCTTGAAGCTTAATTAATAAGGCTTGGATTACTGTACAATAATTACTACCTTATACGTTAAGGTGGTTGTTTGGGTTGTGGTAATGTAGTGTATCTCGGAACATTTGTTACCTTCACTACAACAGTTGTATTGTTGGTTAGAGCCCGACTCTGCCAGTTAGTTTCTTAATCTTGAACAATGTGCTGACTTGTATTTTGATTACCTCGAAGATTTCCATTTTGGATACCCGACGTATAGCGAAATTCCACTTTGGGTACCCGTTGTTTGGGTATTTCCATTTAGAGTACCGATAATGATGCATAATTCAACATAAGGTACCTATTTCGAAGGAAAATTTGGGTATTGTTGGGTACCCACATGCTTATTCCATAGGTACCAAAATGGAAATTTTCCTTACAAATATGATTTTCTTAAGTTCATATCTCGGGTTTAAGACTAAAGAAGGACAAATCCCTTCTATGACCAACATATCAACCAACATCCTAAAGCCAAGGAATGAACAAACCATAAACTTAAATCTGATCAAGTTGAACCATTAATCCATAACTAATCTTTATTTGACAGTTTTATGCAATTACAATACATAAATCGAACGCTATGTAGACACCTCAATGTGTTACATTGTCAACTGCCTACTGATGATAACTAAACTAGGTAATGTGTTTGGACGAACGATTTATCTTAACTGTGACCAGTTTCATCATTTCGAGCCATAAACACATTCATACCACATTCATACCACAAAAATACCATTATTACCATTCTATGACTAAATACGCCCGAAAATATGCGTAAGCCGTATTTTCAGCCAATGACTGACTGAGCCTGCATCACAGGCCCAAAATCAATAAAATCAGGCTTTTATCACATTCCACACAAAAGCCCGAAAAAGTAAAAAAAAAGCCTCAAAAGTCAAAATTGAACCAAGACTGGACCTAGCCTGACTCAGGCTGGGCCAAGACTGACCCAGGCTGGGCCATGGCGCCATCACTAGTGGCGCCAAGCCCAAGCTTGGTCCAGTTTGGACCAGTGCTCTTAGTAATGCTGAAGGATAGCCTGTTTTCACCTGGTCTAGCCCATCATGCCACCACTGATGGTGCCAAACCCATGATTTCAGCCCGTCTTGCAATCAGCTTAGCCCAATTCTCAGTATGCTATCCGAGGTCCATTACCTCAAGAGTTTCAGAATGCCCAGCAGCCTTTAGCAGTACAGTCAAACCAAACGACTTGCAATCTGATCACAACGAATTTCA